>JBCJKH010056299.1:11360-36966 GCA_039877255.1 Loriculus beryllinus
CCCCTCTGACCGCCCTGTTGCACCAAGGGCAGTAGTTTGCCACCACTGGCATATCCCCCATCATTTGGAACAGAAGCTCCAAATCTCTGCTTCTCATCGAGCTCAATCATTTCTACCCCTCATGATTATAGGTTACAGGGTAACTCCCCTCCAAATGAGGTGGCTGGTCACAAAGCATTTATCCAATGCTGGAAAATCCTTCCTGGCCACAATGGGCTCGGAGCAGGAGGGTGAGACACCCCGAGCACATGCCCTGCCTGTTCCTTGAGCGTGCATCTTGTGCTCTTTAAATTGATTGGCACTTTCTATTTGAGGAAAAATGAGTTCTTAAAATTGAAATACCGGTTATTGTTATGGTAATACAGCCAGGCTGCGGCAGGAGAGATTTTAAGATACAAAAAAGGTTAGTTTAAATCAAGCTGCTGATAGGTTGAGTCTATATAAAGTACTCAGGACTAATGAGTTCAGAGGTATCTACGTATCGGGTCTGGACCCCTTAATGCTGCTGATTCAAGTGGTGGGTGCAGGTAATAACCAAGATAACCCAAGGCCTCTGAGATCATTATTGCTCTATCACGTTTTGTATCAAATATTTTCGGCCTCATTTAGGATGTCAGCCTCTATCAAACGTTTCCTTGCATTAGGAGCATGACACATTCCCATGGTGCCGTGTACCTGGAACCCTACATCTACTGATGGAGGAGCACTTGGGGCACCCTGCAACCCTGTTAAGGGGATGCGGCACTGAGCAGAAGATCTATGACTAATGCAACAACACAAGTACCGAGCCCATATTAGCACGGCATAGTGACTGATTCCCAACATATGTTATTGCTTTCTCTCATCTTTACCTGAAATTAGTAATTTAGAGCCCATACCTTTATTTGGAAAATAATAGTACACACAGAATTATAAAAGTTTAATACGCTCCCAGTAAAATGAAAAATGAGCGGTTATGATATTGTCTAACACTTTCAAATGTGTTTATTAATTCATGTTTTAAATCATAAGTTTCATTCTGTACGAGAGTCATACCCAGCAATAAGCAAGTTTTAAAATATTAATGAATAAACAGTATTTCTCTATTGAAATATAACATGCTTCTTTGAACAATGTACCAACGGTAATAAATCACAACCAGCAGAAAATTGCATTTCATATTTAATACAACTTGAACTCTGCCTTTTTTATAAATGATATCTTTTTTGTTTAATTGGCGTCAGTTCAGATCTAGCAGATTGCTAATAAAATTCTGGATTTCCATATTTAATGACGCGTGCTCTTGATGCTGAATTTTGCCACCAAAAAACGCAGCCTTTTATTGCTCGCATAGAGAGCGCTTGTAGGTGATCTCCTGTCACGAGCAACAGCCCCATTTGCTCTCCCAAAGCAAAGGGAGAGGGGACATCAGTGGGTACCCACCACCTTCCCAAGGGAACCCACCACTCAGGAAAGGGGCTCACAGGGTATGGCCACGCTGCCATATAGGCATCTCCAGCATCCCTACCCGAGGACACGTGTCTCCATCCACGTTAGTAGCCACAGATATGAATGAACGTAATTGGTTTTAATTAGCCAGTGTAAACAAGATCCTTAAATTTGTTGCCACTTGAGGATTTTGGCAGTCTCCAATAAATTAATCCTTTTTATTATATCAATGACAGGAAGATGATCAAATAGGCTTTGATATAGATTTGGGGATTTATCACCTAGTAACACTATGATATGCTTGAACTTCTCTTTTCTCCTGCTGCTGCTGCTGGAGGCAAGAATGCAGCTACAAACGGCGTCTGCTCCAGAGCCTGCTCCCAGGCGGAACGCAGGGATCTGGCCACAGACGGATGGGGGATGCCAGGGAAACTTTGAAGAGAAGTTTGTCTTGTTGGGAAAGTCGAGTTTCCGTGAGGGTCACGCCGGGAGAGATGTGGGGGCAAGCGGGATCCTGTAATGAGACGCTGCAATTAGTGTGTCATGTCAGCACATCCTGCAGCCGGAGCCTGAGCTGAACTGGCAGCACAGTCACAGCATCAGAGGATCATGGACTCAAACAGGCTGGAAAAGCCCTTTAAGCTCATCCAGTCCAGCCACTCCCAGCACTGCCAAGGCCACCACTAACCCATGGCACTGAGGCCTTGTCTACACGGGGTGTGAGCACTTGGAGGGACAGTGACTGCAGCCCTGCCCTGGGCATCCTGTTCCAATGCCTGAGCACCCTTTGGGGAAGGAATTGTTCCTCAGCTCCATCTAAACCTGCCCTGGAGCAGCTTGAGGCCATTTCCTCTCATCCTGTCACTTGTAACTTGGGATAAGAGAAGCCAGTCCCTGGCTTGAGCTCTGATGCTGGGGCACACGGTGCCTGCATTCAACCTGCAGGAGAGCAGAGGATGGCCAAGGGACAAGCTGGAACCCTGCAAGCCCATGAGGGCTCGGGGCTGCGTGCCTATGTCCAGTTGGAGCTGCCATCCCAGTGCTGCTGAATGTCCCTTTGCTGGCCAACACTGCATGTGCCCATCAGGACAGCACAGGGTGAGCATGTGAGGGACAGCCCTGGCACCAGGGCTTCCACCCTCAGAGCCGGGTACTGCTCGGCTGCCCTCAGGAGCACTGTGCATGTGGAGATAAGGCAGCACCTTATCTCTGCGTGCTCACCCGTGGCCCCAGCAAGGGCAGCAGGAGCCTGTCAGCTGCCATTTCATGCCACCAAGCCTCCCATGCTCATCCTACAGGCTCAGTCCTACTGGCTCCCATTAGCCCGGTCTATGCACAGGTAGGTACTTTAGGACACAGCTCGTCTGTCAGCAAAGATTTTAGTGCCAGCACCACCCTTTCCTGCTGTCACCCACTGCAGGAAGCATGGGGAAAACCAAGTCAGTGCCCAGGGTGCCCATAGCACCCACATCCCACCTGGAAAGCCCACTTTGGCATCCCTGCCATCCCAGGCATCCCCTCTCCACCCATGGGTGTGATGGTTGGGGAGATGCTGCGCACACAACCTTCCCCTGCTCTGCCACCAAGGGAAGGATAACTGGATGGGAATTCTAATCATATATTATATTACCGTGTCATATTAGACTAATAAAATCCTAATGTGATACAGAAATGGGGAGCATATCATAACTCCTCTGTGGCTAATACAATGCATGCAATAAATCACTCCCAGAGCTTATCCTTAACAATTGTATCAGTGCTTTCTGTGTCATGCTGATAACTCAGTCCTTCTGATCTAATGGTTCACTTTTCTTCACAGTCCATATGGCAGTGACATTAAAGCTAATGAAATAAAATAAAATTTGCCAATCTTTGAAGAATTCCATTCTTTAGAAAGATGTATTTTATTAACACAAACTGGAAACATCTTCAGTTACTCGGAGTTATTTGCATCACATTGGAAATACATGGCACAGACATCGGCATCAGCATCTTTCTTACATCTCACTCGGATGTGGTCTTTGCAAAAGACATCGCTACAGTTAGCATCGAGCTCCATCTTCAGCAGAGTTGGACCAGTCCTGTGGGGCATGGATTTTTCCATGCTGGAATGTTGCAGTCTCCCTGACTCTTCCCTTCCTGGGCTGAGGATCCTTGTTGCATCCAAGGCAAGGTACTGGTGTCTGAATGCCTGGGAGAGGAGACCATCACCTGCTTCTCTTTTGGCACAGTAAGGTTTGAGGCTGCAGGGTGCTTCTCCTGGCTATGGGGCTTCTCACCACCCCTCCCGCAGTGTCCGTGCCACAGTGCTTGGGCACAGCAGGTCCAATGGAGCGGCTGTTCAAGCTGTGACATGGGGAGCACCGTGGGTCTCTCCTTCGGACATCCTGGTGCCTGTCACAGCAGCGATGGCCTTCATCAGGACAGTGCCATGCATGGGATACAGCAATTCCCGCTGTGCATCCCTGGCTGTTCCTGCTGTGCTCTGTGCAGGGTCTCAGGGTTGGTGGGAGCCACAGCCACAGGGCTGGTGGCTTTGCTCCCACGCCACTGCAGCGCTCACATGCACCAACAGCTCAAATCCGGGTGCAGGGAGTCAGGATCGCACCATTGAGCAGTGCTGGGGCGGGAGGGATGAGGATGGGAACACGGTGGTGCAGAGATCCCCTCCCAGGGTGCGTGTGAGGAGCAGGGATCCTTGCACAAATCCCTGTTCGTGCACAAGGCTCCGATGGCCCTTCGGGGTGTAACTGCTGGGTGAAGCACAAAACCATCAGCAGCATGATCCTAATACTGGTGCTTGCAGTAACCCCTTCTGATGTGTGATCAAGCCTCAAGGATAGCATGTTTATTATTTGCCATGTAACCACGTGGCTGTTCTCCAATGTAAGGAAAAGCCAAATTGCACTTGTAATTCAAAGGGACCCAAAGCCTTAATGCTGTAAAGAAGCAAGCTAATGATGCCCAGCGGGCGTGGGGCATGCAAGTGCGGCCCAAAGGTTGTTGATGGCCTTCCTATGAACCTCCTCAGTGTGTGACAGGTCCTTGCCTGTGGCCAGCAGAGATGTGATCAAGATGAGGGACGTCTGTGTGTTCATTACGCTGCCTACGCCTCCACTGACACACTTTACATGTAAAATACTGTTTCCACTGAGCTGCAGCATAAACACCAAGAGTATGGGCTTGGGGAGCTCTATTAGCAAACGCAAATCGTTCGGTGCTTTGCCCACTGCACACAGAAGTCTTTGGAAGTCCACAGTCCCCATCTGCCCCATGTCTCATTAACTGATAATGAAGGCTTTGCAGTGCATGTCTAGTTACTCACTTATGTATTTAAATGCACCACCTGCAGCGAAAGAGGCAAGGTTGAATTCTAAAACTGATGGAGAAGTTGTGTCAGCAGCAGTACCTGGTGCGTGAGGGATGCAGAGGAAGAAGAGGGTGCCTGTGGTCCTGGGTAAACCAAGGTATTTTACACAATAACCTGACATGAGAATCGTTGCTAAAAGCTGACCCACAAGTGAACTGAATCATGCAAATACTCATTCAGCCACCAAAACAACACCTAAAGGCTCGAGCAGCTCAATGGAAAGGGATGGCAGCTCCTTGGCTCCAGCCTCACACAGGCTGGTAGTAGTGAGCACTGGCCTCCTCCTGCCTAGCTCCACTAACCCAGTAGTAAGTAGTTATATTTATCAAAGACCATTTGCTGCAAGTGATTAACGTTAATTTGATTTCCTGTGAGTCAATTTCCTTGAGATATGGTAAATAGGCTATTACCTGTTATTGACCTTTACTTCATTAAAAAGACTTAAAATTAGCATTTATATATATACGTCCTTCCAAAAAAGTTTGTTTAATAAAGAAAAATATTGTTATAATCACATTATACTTGCTAGCCGAGGCTGTAGTTCCAAAGTTAATGGTAAATAAAGATGGTAATCAAGAGGGAATATGATGATGATTTTTAAACTCATCTAACGGACTGACCCCTTCCTTCACCTCCACTTGAATTTTTGCTCCTAGGTCTGACTTCAACTGAGCAGGAAGAAACTACGTCAGCGTTTGATCATGAAAGCAAAAAGTTTATTCATGTTTGAAACTACATATAACTACCACGAGGAAGACTTTTCAATCCAGGGTGTAATCCAGTTAGAAAGTAACACGAAACGGTTTAATACATTAGAATCACTGCCACAAATTATTTTCATGACTCAATCAGTTTCAGAATCGCATACAATACAAAAGAGAGAAAGAAAGGGCCCCCTGTTACACAGGGGGCAATATACAGTACTGAATACTGAAGTCTGTATGCATTACAATTAGTTGTTGGTTTTCTGTGTGGATTAGTAACAAGATGAAGAACATTCAAAATGTTTCTCAGTATTTACAACAGTTGCACTGGTTTGTGTTAAACCCAAGACCCCCATGTTCCCACTTTCCGCTTCTTTAAAAGTTGCCCAAGCAACCCTGATTCTTTTAAAAGATTACAATGTACATTACATTTCATGGGGAAACAAAGAGTTAATTACAAGATGCAAAAAAGATAAGAAAGAGACAAACTACAGCGTGAGTATCGTTCAGAGGTAGTAAGTGAGCACTCTAAGCTACAGAACATGTTGAAAGTCTATTGGTTTGTATGAGTTCGCATGAGGTAATAAAGCTGTGTTTGATTGGTGAGATGTATAAATACTCTTTTGCTACACTATGTACAACACTCCATATGATGGTGCTTTTTTTCCTTTGCCTTTTTCCTTTGTTTGCGGTGTGCTGCCAAGAAGAGGTACCAAGTCTTGGCAGGCGTGTGCAGCACCTAGCTCGTACTGTAAAACCCCGGGTCTTGGCTTTCACAGACATCAGCAGCAAGTGTCTTCATCTCCTAAGAACAACCTATGGCTGGTGTCGAAACACAGGGAGGAGATCAGGGTCCGGGGTGGTTTTAGCAAGAAAAGATGCTCCTGGTTTCCAATCTAATTTGTAAGACAACAGATCACAACAAAAATGTGACGAATAAGGATTCTTAAACACAACCATTGTTAACCGAAATAACCAAACAGCTCTTTTTTATTCCAACTCTATAAGAGATATGAAAAGATTAAACACAATCAAAGTCTGCAATTCATTCTGACTTTCCATGGAAATATGCACAAAGTTAAATTTAGGCGAGGCGGTTCTTTGTGTCTGCTCTTGCTATTGAGGTTAAGCTTGTCCTGTACTTTTACCCTTAAGGCCAAGTAATTGGCAACTGTTAGACCAACATTGTTAAAACTGCTGATAATAAATTATGATAAAATAGTTACAGGGCTATAAACAATGCTAAATCTTGGCCTAATTGGATAAAGTGCTTTTTAACATCGTGTGTTTTAAGTATAAATACAAATGATTATGATACCTTTAAAAAACAGATTTACCAAGTTTTCTAATAAGACAAGGTTTTACAGTAAAGCTGTAGGTGGTTGGCTACAAAAAAACTCTTTTCCTTTTTCTCCTGTGGCTCTGAATGCACTAATCAAGGCATCTCAGCTCAGGGAAAAAGTGTTGCTAGGAGATTAGTTAGAGGTATCAGAGTGCACACTTCCCGGCCCTTCTGTAGGGGAAGTCACAGAAGATGGAGTAGTTGCGTCCTGCCAGCCTCCATTAGCCTGAAAAGGGAAAAACAATTCAATTGATACCATTACGCATATTAATTGCACCATACACTGAACATATCACACTGGCAAGCCCGGGCTTTGGGAGGAGATGCTCTGGGAAGGAGATTTGCCTGCACTCCCTCTGGCTGCAGGATTTGTGTAAGGAAAAAGCGGCTGGCGTTAGGCGAGGGATGCTGGAGCTGGGATAAGGCAGAGCCTGCAGCAGGAAGCAAAGCTGAGAGACCAGCAGCCGTTTAGCCAGATGTTAGCTGCAATTAGGACTCTGGGATTTCTGCAAAGACCATCCACGCTTTAATGAAGAACATCCCTTCAGCCAACACTTCAGCTTTTCCCCTGAGAAGACAAGGCTGGGGCAATCTGTGTTTAACCCCCTTGCTTCCTAAAGTTAGGAACCGCCTTTCCCTGCCTAGCAGAGCCCTCCACCTGCGGACCCTGGCACACAAAGAGGCAGCAAAGGGCTGCTGGGGTCTGTTTTCCAATTATCTCTAAACGCAGCCCGTGTTCCGGACGCCGCTCCGTGTCTCCGCACGCCGCCGGCCCCAGCCCTGCCTCAGCGCGAGCAGCGCTCAGGAACAAATTTGCCTTATGTCTCGGGCAATGGAGGCAATTGCTGAAATCAATGTCTGATCAGATTTCTGCCGTGGCAGACAGCTTGTCGCTCCATATTTTTATGTCAGTCAAGAAGAGGCAGGCGCGGGGCTCGTGAGTTGGGGGACGCTGAGTGGAAGTGACGGGGAGGCTTCTCCGCAGAGCCCGCCAGAGCCCCGCGCTCCCGGCGCCCCCGGCCTTGGCAGGGATGCTTCCCGGCAGGGAAAGGTTAGCCTATGCTAATGCCTCCATGACGTGCTTCGTTACCAAACCCATCGGTGGGCTGTGGGAACGCTGTGCTCTCCCTGGAGGAAGGGGCAGAGGGAGCGATGGCAGCGTGTGGGACCTCACGCCTGCCTGGTGTCAACCCTCAAACCCCCGCACCCAACCCGGCTGGATTTAAAATCATCGTTCATCTATCACGACAAAAGAAACCGCTTCGTGGCTTCACCAGGAGGAGAAAGAAGGCTCAGTAATAATTATCTCTTTTGCAGATGAAAACCAGCAAACAGAGAAGCTCTTATCCTGACAAATGCAAAGGTTTGGCTTCTCTTCAGTAAAATCATCAGCAACAACCAACCTGCAATCACATCAAGGCTGAAACCTCACCACCTGCTTTAAAACACTCAAGCGTGCAGATGCAGACCGAAAACGTACAAAATCCTACTCCAAATGCAGAGGCACCGCTGCTTTTTTGTATTTTGAAGATATGAGAATGTACTTAGAGAAAGAAAAACTCTTGTGCAGATAGGAGTCTGAAGATATTCCATCTGAAGTAAACATCATTCCTCTTTTATCCAAATTTATAAACAACAAATGTACAATATTTTTACTCAGCTTGGCAGCTGGAGGAGAGGTTGTCAGCAAGCATTCTTTTTTTCAAATAAATTAATCCTTACTCTGGTGGTTTGAGATTATGCACTGTATTATACAACAGCGCCTTATCAGGCCTCATCAGTGAAGATGGAATTCATGTCTGTAAAATGCTGCAGGCAATCACAGTTTCATATTTTATCATGTTGATAAGGATATCGCAAATTCTCTGAAGCATTTCAAAACACTTAAATGAAAAAGGAGAAATGCAACTAAAAGGCTTTTTATATGGTTTGTTGTGGGTTATTATGAGTTATTTATAAACCCAAAAAGAAAGATTTGACATTTCAAATGTAAAAGATTTGAGTATTTAATGGTACTTTTCTCCCTTTACAATTGAACATCTTCAATCACATTTTAAATCATTAATATTTACTCTCATGGCAAGTGGAAACCCAAAAAGGGGGAAAAACCTCCCATTCCCTGTGGCTGCAGTGTCTCACACTGGGTGTCCCTCTTTTCCCTCTCTCTTGGTTCCCCATGATGCTCAGCACCCACACCTTGATCCACAGGGGGTTGTGAGACACAGGGACAGCCCCTGGCATGGGGGTGACAGTCACTAGACAAGGAATTCTCTACAGTAACACTGGAGTCCATGAATATGAAGGAAAACAAATGAAAGTCACCTCTCAGGCAAATATGAAACATTAAAAAAAACCCATAAGGCGTTAATTGTTGAAGTTATAAATGAGAGAAACGAGCTGGAAAAGAAGGATGAAGGGGATCTGCCGTGGAGCCCTCGCCACAGAGCCTGCTGCCGTGGGTGGTATTGCATCCCAGGCTTTCATGCCGACAGAAGAATGGATCTCTGTGTTTATTTATCCTGGCGCCTCGTCTGCAGGCCACGGGGTCCAGCCTGCGAGGGTCTGAGCACTGTCAGATCCCATCGGTTACAGCGAGAGGTAGGACATTTAGCACCTATCACCATCAAGCCTATAATCCCTCAATTTACCAGCATCTGTTTGCCACACTTACTACTCTCTCCCATTTGGAGTAACGAGGCCAAAAGTACTTCTCAAACACGGGAAGAACTTACACCCTTGAAATAGCTAAAAGTGTATCAGAAGCACAGTGCTGGTGTGTGATTGCAGGCAGTAACAAACATGAGTACAGAGTTATCTGGCCATCTCTGGGTGAAGAACAGGAGCCCTCTCTCTTTTAACTCATAAGGCTGAAAATTACAAAAATTCCAATTACTTATAGTCACAGCTCCAGGAATTTCTCTCTTGTCATGTTATCAAGACTTACAGCTGTATCAAGGGCTATTCTGTGGCTCATCCACAAAGATACAGTATTAAAAACACTATTGCAAGAGTAATTAATACATATATTAATGACTGCATTTACCTGACACTGTGCTTATGGCTCTCCAAACTATTGCTCCCCTGGGTACTCACATTTAAATTATGTGGACTGTACAGTGAATTTCCTCCCAAGCCATCATTGTATCCTCCCGTCTGATTGATAACATGACGCAGGGTATCCACCTTAAAGTAAGGGGAAACAAAATTCATCATTCCAAATCTATTAAAACATCATCACTTACAATAGGCAACATTTTGAATTATGTGAGCCAAAAGGGTTTAGCATCTTCTATGAAAGGCAAATTTATCAATCAAGGATGACGGGCAGAATTTCAACAAATCCTTGCATCTTAAAACCCATGCATCTTGCTTCTCACACCAGCCAAACAACAACTTCCTCACAGCTCTGCGTCCTGTAGGTCCTTCTTAAGTGTCTGCAGCAAAGTGCTGTGCATATTGATATGTCTGTATGTGCTTGCATGTATGGGAAGAAATTATGGCATATGTACTGCATGTAAAACATGGAGTTAGCCCTGTCTGAAAGGACTGGAAAAGTGAGTGAGAATGAGTTGTATCTGAACAGCTCAGTTAGATGTGTTCTGACATTTAAATAAGCAAATAAATGAATAAAGGTTTGTCCAATCAATGAAAGAAAGATGGTTTTTAAAAAAGGAAAAAAAAAAGGGAAGGGAAAAAAAAAAAAAAGAAAGGAATAAAGAAAGGAAATTCACTGGATTTACAGTGTCCATGGAAGTCAGATGCACCCAATCCCATTCCATGAGCTCAAGCCAGAGCCGAATGCATTCACAAAGCTTAAGATTTCAATCAGAAAAAAATCACTCTTTCCTTGATATTTGTGAAATTCAGTGCCGGGGTAAGAGCAGGTCACATTCAGAAATAAGCAGCCTCCACTCTGCAGCGAGGCACAGACCATTTAATAGAGCCAGAGTAAGGTGGAATTTTTAGCCCAAACCCTACCCTGCTAGAAAGGCCCTACTTTGGGGCATTTCTCCTACCTGTGACTGCACATTGGCTCCGACTTGGGACCCCTGGTAAGAATCCCCATTCAGACTCTGCATGTTCATGAACATGTCCCCAGAATTTGGGAGGTTAAAAGAACCAGAAGAACCTGGAAAGGAAAGAGTTAGGTAGCTGAATAACAGAGAGCTGCAAATATATAACCCCAGAGACCTGAGGGCAGGGGAAGGAGAAGAAGACAGGAGAGGAGAAGGAAAGGCAGCGCACAGCAGAGGGAAAGCTGCTGGCCCCAGTGCAGGGTGAGCACTGGCTGCCACCCGGGAGCTGGGAAAGCTGGAAGCCCCGTGCAACCCAGGTCAGCTTTTCCCTCTGGAAAAGCAGCCTGTACAACAACAGGTTTTCATGTCAAGAGCTTTCCTCCGTGGACTGCTCCATCGTGAGATGCTATCACCAAACACTCGGAGAAAAACTCCTTTTGGGTTTGTGCTTCATGTCTCCTTCACAAGGAAATGGCAAGTTCTAATTAGCCGATTTATTACCATCAGAGGACGAACCTTTTCCTTACTTTCGTTTAAAAGGTTTTAATTTTTTCCCCATGGATCTTTATACTCTTTAAAAGTTGTCTACAACTGAGTCGCAGGAAAAGTTCCCTGTAAATAGTGTCAAACACATCTGTGTTGCGTGGAAACCTCTGCCTCTGGAGCCCAAAAAAGTGACTTCCTCTTTACACGTTCCCCCTCCTAATTTAATGCTTAGATTTGCACAATGTCAGCAACACACTAGTGAGGCAATTTTTAAACACTGCAGAAGAACATGTGGTGGAGCAACTCCAGAATAAAAGCTGCATTGTTAAATTTCTATATATATAAAATACCAGCTCCATTTCAAGCAACCTGGAGTTTAAATTCTAATTAGTGCATGCTAAAATATTCCTCTGTTTTGTTCTTATCTTGACAATAAATGTAACGGTTCTTACAAAAACAGACTTTGGAGCTCTGCCTCATTTGATGTTATTTTCATTGAATGAGAAAAAGCTTAAAATATCTATAGAAACAAAGAAGCTGCCAGAAGCCCGAGCCAGGCAGACATTACCATTGCAGGAATTATGTGGGCCCTGCTTTGCTCCCTTTTGAGGCTGCAGGAGCTTCACCACTGAAGCCATTGAGACCACCTAGAGCAGTGCTCAGCCCTTGCAATGGTCCAGCCTGGAGGTCCATGGGCTTGGTACCACAAGTAGGTCTGCTAAGGAGCTGCAGCCCAACCAGACTCCCTGGGGCACCATCCTTTAGGGACTGCCCTTGAGGATGCTTTAATGCACAAGCCGGGTACGTACCAGAGTTTGGTGTGGTGGGGGAGTTTGTCTGGTTGTTCTGGACCGCCGCAGCCACGGCGTGCGCTGCGGTCACGGCCGTCTTTGCCGCGTAGAGATTGGCTTCTTCCTGGAACTTCCCAATGTTCTTCTTGTACCTGATTCTCTTATTGCCAAACCAGTTGGACACCTGCAGAGGAGAGAAATGGGAAGGGTGAAGGCCACAAAGCGCTTGACCTTTGAGACGTCAGGTTTGGTCTAGCAAACACACATGTTCCAGCCCCCAGACCATATCTGCTGAGTACTCTGGTTAACCAAGGAGCAGTTTAATATTATTATGGATATGAGCGTGATCTGGCTCTGCTTCTCCATTGGCAAACTGATGCATGAGGGGTGACTCTTTGATGATGACACATATCCTGGAGCTTGCTGTAGCATTTAGTGCAGCATTGTCTCCTACTACTATGAGCCATTTGTCAACAAAAACAGTGCAAGACCCCAAAAGCTGCTCAAGGGGGACCAAGGTCTGGTTGAGTGAGGGCAAACAGGTAGTGAGAGCAATTGTTCTTTATTTTTGGGCTGGAACAACCTTGGCAGCCCACTCATAGAACCGTGTTCGGTCGGCTGAAAATGAAAGGAATCATATAAATCAATAATGCCTGAAAAGCCACTTTGTCATGTCCCTTTGAAGATACTGTACTGAAGCCAAGATGGCTCACAGGGCACCAACTATTCACCCACAAAGAGGTCATGGCTGGAGCCTCTCAGAGAAGTTGGTACAATCTCTCTCAGTGGCTTTGTTTAGCTTCAGCTGCTGTAACAGAGCTCCTAAATAACAAACCCAGTTTATAACACGGATGACAGGCATGGCTAATGAGACAAAAAAGGCGTCTGCAACAACACAGAGGTAAAGGGAAGGGGACCAGCAATAACCCAAGTGGTAATCACCAGCCCCTGGGAGCAGTGTGAGGCCAGGGTTGGGGTCCTGTGCTCCCCCATGAGCCATGGCAGCTCTGCAGCACCTCACCCATCCCATGCTCCACCACAGTGCCTGGTAAGGCACCCCGCTGCAGGCAGGATACAAATCCTGCTGTATTTTATGTAGCACAGCTTTTGTTTAAACACAATTAATGAAAAGCCTCTAGCTTTTAACAGTGATACGCAAGGTACCTTATACATTCTATTCCCTAGGTAATACTCCACTGAATTCTATATATTGCACTTAATATTACCTTGTCAGTCAAAGAAGCAATAATACATTAATGAAACCTAGCAAATAATTATTGTGGACAATCAGATTATGCTTTATTAACAGTTTCATAATTGAGGAATCTCTGTACATCAACTGTATTGTCCATGGATGTGTGCAGACCCCTCTGTTTATGCACGCCCCTGGACCAATCAAACAACAGCCATCACTAATAAAGGTTTATCTAATTCTCACAGTAAAATTTTAATATCACCAGCAGCCTGGGGAAGCCTCAATGAGTGGATTTGCTTGACATCAGATCGTTTCCATTCTGCTAGTCCCAATACTTCTTAATCTTTAATATCAAGGCAATTAAAATTAATGGCCACTCATCCAGAGCCACTGTGGGCAGTGTTTCCTTGACATCAATTGTTTGATGGGATTACCTAGAGGTTAAACTAACAAGCAAGGTTTAATTGGAAGCAATGAGAGGAGCACCGATCGTACGTTATGTTTAACCCGCACACCACATCTAAATGAATACCCAGAAATGTTAAACTATTTGTGAGACCAAAGCGCGCACCCTGTGCATGGCAGAGCACGGCATCCCGGGAAACCACAGCACCCTCCAGGGTTCTGCAGTCACATCCCAGGTCCTTTCACCCCCTGGTCAAAGGACACTTTGCTCACATCACTGAGAGGCTGCAGCAGAGCGTGCCATGGCCCGGGGATGTGCAGAGCTCTGGCAGCAGCCAGGCGTGCACGGCCGACATGGGCGGCTGCATGTGTCCAGGATGGGAGCAGGTCACTGCTCAAGCAGTGCTGAGCAGGATTTAGGTTGGATTTACCACTGTGGAATTCTTCCTGTGGGGCTGTGCTTGCTGCTTGCAGCTTCCCCTTCTTGCCCAGAGCACACCTCACCTTAACCAGGACCAGGATGCTGGTGCTGGGCTGCTCCCAGTCAGCACCAGGACTGGGAAGAGCCTCTCTGGCTCCTCACCCAGCCTGTGCTTACCCTAAAAATGAAAGTTGTCTCCATTGCAAGCTGCTTCACAACACATTTTTCATTAAAACAAACTATCTCTTCACATAAAAAAAACAACCAACATCTTTCTCCTCCTGATCATTGAAGGCCAATTAATTAATTCGGCTTAATTGTATATTACATTTCAAACAATACTGTTGCACTTATTTATCATGTTAATTGCAATGTTAAATAAAAAGACAATAAATTATTACTGAAATCATCAAGATGCCTAATGTGGGATTTGGGATGGGGCAGACCTGCCTCGTGTCTGCTTTCATGGGATAAATCAGTGCTCGTTCTGCAGAAGATGCAGCTGACACGAGAGCATCACTGCTGAAATTAGTGGATTACACATTCATAGATCACATGGACATTTTTCCATTGTGTTTCCAAGCATTTGTAGTACAGTTTCTGTTCCACACATAATCAAATGGCACAAAACAGGAAATTTTGAAAACCAATGTGTCACTATCATGGTTCATGAGCTAAACCTAAGAATTTTACCTCTAGAAACTATTTAGTTAAACTTACATCTCTTTTAGCTTGCTTCCCATATGAAGCCAAGGGTTAAGAGCCTATATATCCACAGCTCTCCCTTTTGGGCTGCTTACAGAAACAGACCCAGACTCCAAAGTAGCAGAGACCAGCTCCTGCATTCTTTATTTAAAAGAACAGTAAATATATTCCCTTGTCAACCACATCCTTCTTTTGTTTGAAGCAGTGAAAAATTTTATTGCTGTAATCCACTGACACGCTTTCAGCAATGACTATGCCCTCTCTATAGCCCATATGATAGACTGATAGCTGTTCATGACACCCTGAAAGAGGCTCATCTGCAAAAGTATAAAACATCAGCCTCGCAGCCATGGTAAGGGGAGAAGAGATGATACAGTTTATCTCCCTCCAACACGTGCTGATCGGCTAGCTCTAAATTACAGCCGACGATGCTCTCCGGTAAGGACATTTTTTTTCCCCAGAATTACCTTTTCCATACTCTTAAAAATGCAATTGTGCGAGGTGTTCATCCTAACAAATAGTTTGTCTTTATGTTTTTCTTGAGAAACCTTCTCTACATATTATTTTAAACACTGATATCAAAACTGAAACCATCTATCTCCCATCTGCAACTAAACCATTCTAGGAGACAATTTTCTTCGCAGCTCGGTAAAGTGCTATGGCAGCAAGATTTCCAGTGAGCTGCTTCATGTGGGGGGAGGACGACCCAAAAACCTACTAATTAAGGGTTTGACGGGGAAAATGGTCTGCCATGAATCTGCCCCCAGCATTGACAGTGGAAGGAAGAAACACCTTGGATCATTGTTAGGAGAAGCTACCAGGGAAGCCTGGCTCAGCCAGGAGAAGGACAAAGCCCCTTCATCAAACACCATCTCCAGCCTCCAGGAGCTTGGAAAGCCATCTGTTAACTTTATGGGGTCTTTCCCCCCATTTTCCAGCTCTTTTTGTACCTCCAGGGCATTTCTAGCAAGGGAGGTAAGTAGGGCATGGTGCCAGGCACGGCTATGGCTGAGGGACTCCCGGTCGAGCCTGGAAATATGGGTGCTCAGGGAATTTTCCTGGAAGCCCAGAGTGAGGTGTAACTCAGTCACTCGCTTGGATGCCATTGCTTATCCCATGCGATGCTACTCCTGCCAGTATTTGAAAAGACTGCTCAATTCATCCCTGATTTCTGGATTGCATCCTCTGACTTCTGCTGCCAACCACTACAGCAGTGTGCACTGGGCTATTTTACAGTACTTGCTCAGAGCTTTTCTGCTACATGGCCTCAAAAATACATACATTTTTCAGTACAAAGAAAGACAACTCCAGCCCAGTTTGACCTCGTAAATACCAACCCTGCAGTCCCACTGTGCAGCCTTTGGAAATGCCTTTGAAAATCAAAGATTAGGATATCCACAGTGTTCACATTTTCTAGCTGTGACAGCAGATCTATCAGGAACTTAAGCAACCAGCTGATCACAGGCACTCCCTCTCTCACATACATGCTCCTCTCCCATCAGATGATGTATTGCCCCGTGTTCAGGCTTTGCCATCATCCAGAGGTTTTCCCAGCCTTTTATAGTACCTTGCCAGAGCAAAGCACCAGCCATGGCCCCAGACCGGCACCTCTGGCAGATAGACGCCAGCCTGTGTGCCCAGCGCTGCCCTTGCTCCAGCCTGGAAAACATCCCTGCAAAGCTTGGGATGCTACAGGGGACACAATGCAGCTACTCCCACTGCTCACACAGACTTCCTAATGGATTCAAGAAACAACTAATTCATGCTTATATCAAATATTAAAGAGACAAACCTATATTCATGTCACAGGCTTACTGCGGCTGCTACATTTTTGGACCATCTGCTTGCCTTTTATTTCATTTACAACATATACATTAAATCTTATCAAACAACCAATTAAGAAAGAAATCAGATCTATTAGCACTATAAGCAATCAGTTATGGCTTCTCAAATGTTCCATCTCATTTCCTTCAGTCACTTTAGCCTTATCTAGATCCAGCTTTTTATCTGTCCACTCTATGGCAGCACGAACTCCTTCTCTGCCAGCCACAATTCACCGTCTGCTGGGTGAAATTTTTGGACACCATTTACTGGAGGAATTGCTATAAACCATTCCATGCCAAGAGGACTGGAACCAGCAACATGATGTAGGGCTGCACATAAAGGTGCCAGGAACTTGTGTGCTCTTGGGCTGTTTGGCTGGTCCCAGGCATCCACAGCAGCTGAGAATGAGTTTGGTGCTGAATTTCATCCTAAAATATCCTGCCCATCACCACAGCCACTTGTAAATGGACTGGGAGAAGTGGTCTCCATCCCTTACCATCAATTGGCAAGGGCACAGGGGCTTCCATCTCACTTGGAGCACAGTGCATGATGCATACCAAGCAGTGAGCAAGCGGAGAGCAAGGCACACGTGTTGCTGGCCTGTCATGTCAGAGGGCAGTTTTGCTAGGGTTTGTACTGAGGGTGCACCCAAAGTCAAATAAGTAACATCAAATTTTGGGGTGCTGGGCAGCCTTTCACTCAAAAGTCTTCAATAAAAGACCTGAATTTTTCATGCATTCAGTGAAGAACTACAAAGTAAATCTCGACTCAGGTCTTAATTATAAAGCTAAAGGTTGCATTGCTAATAATGCCAATACTGCAGCCTGCAGTCATTAATAGTTAACACATTCGCCGCAGGCATTGTTCCTCTAAAGGACCTGAAATATTGATAAGTGGAGCTGATGGAGCTGGGAGGAGATGGCACACCAGCCCTTGCAATGGGCAATGGGGTGCTGGGAGAACTTGGGAGAACTGGTGAGCTTTCTTTGCTACTCAAGTGCAGTCCTTCTTATATGAGCTTGATTTGCTACGGGAATAGTCTGGGTTTCTATCAAACGTATAGGCCACAAAAAATGCAAAATGCTGTTTTGTTTTTCAAACTTTCTGGTGACTGCAAGTGAAGGAAAATTCAATGGAGCAGTGTCATAGGCCTGAGCATCACTGCAAGACCCCAGTCCAGAGCTGCAAAGGTACTTTGGCAGCTGTAGCCAACGACAGTGCATATTCCGATTAGGGAGACACTGGTTTTCTCACATTAACTTCACAGTAACATCTGTGATATGTGATAAAATGAGGAAATCCGCCTAATACATTTTTGCTAGAGAAACCACTGGTGTCACTTCAGTGTACTGAGAGGCTGAATTTCTGTCTGGCTTAGAAAAACAACTTCCAGCAATCAAAGAAATTCTGATCTATAGAGATAGATTATATGTTTGTCGATAAACTGGCCTTCTCCTGAAATAATGGGAAGTTGTAATGAATTCATAACAGACAGTAAGGCTCAGCAAAAATCCTACTGACTGTGCAGAGACAGCTGACTTAAAGTAGGGTGCTAACCTCACTGCCCTTTTAATTCTATCTTTGTACCCCAGCACAACCCGAGCCACCTGCAGGCACGCTGCCTTTCCTGCAGAGCTCAGTCACATTCCACCACCCTGCTGAACTTTATCATGGTCAACAATGCAAATGGGAAGGGATTACAACGGTGCATCGGGCAGGGACCTGCTCCATATGGCACACCTCTGCTGGAAGCACATCCCAAAGCATGGAGGGGGACAGCAGCTTTGCAAGGGGAGCCAGGAGGTCAAAGCACTGCCTGGGATGCAGAGCACAAGGTCCAGGACCTGCTTACCTGCGATACTGTGATGCTGCATTTCTTTGCCAGCTCTTCTTTGGCTTCTTCACTGGGGTAGGGGTTACTGAGGTGGGAGTAGAAATACTCATTCAAGATTTCTGTGGCTTGTTTACTGAAGTTACGCCTTTTCCGTCTGAAATAAGAAAATAAAAGCACAGATGTTCTTCCAGATGCAAACAAGACTCTGGCAGGGTCAGCTGAGTGGAAGCACCCCTCACATACCCATGCCGCACCACACAGCAAAGCAACAGCACTGCCTCAGAACCCTCAATCCCTTTGGGCCAGCCCTTCAAGGGTCTGGATGCTGCTTCTGGTTCACGCCATTCAGCTCCATGTGGGTTTCACCCCACATTTGAGTGCTGTGGCAGGAAACACGATGAAGCAAGAGGCAAGGCAGGCTCTTGAGCTGGGCTGCCCACCTGCAGCACCTCCACAGCCCCACCTGAACCTCCACTGTTCAAGTCGCCCCGTGCTGACAGCAGCCTAAGGAACTTCTTCCCATTAGCAGCAGGTCAGCCGGGGCTTCTGGGTGAGCACAGTGGAAAAGGACTGGGTGGCCTCACTGCCACCGTGTCCTCACGTAGCACTCACTGAGCTAATTGGCTTCTCTGAGCAAGTGGCTTTCAGGGCTTTGTGAGGGAGACCCATCTGTGCACCCTCCTGCTGAGGGCTGAGCAGGGCCCAGGCTCTCATGCTGCCAAGGACAGGTACTGAGGGGAGCAGCGCATCCCTTGGCATGCAGGCAGCTGATGCTGCACCCTCACCAACCAGAGTACCACAGCAGCATCGGTCCAGCTGCGCTGCTTTCCCTCTGAGCCGACATCGGCTGCTCTCCTTCTCCCCAGAACATCCCCTCGAAGGCACCAGTTAAACATTTCCTTCAGAGCTCCCTTCCCCTCAGGGCTGGTTGCAATCAAACTGCCTGTGCCCGAGGCCAGCAGGCAGCCAAGCGCAATCCCCAGTGCTCTCTTCCAGCAGTATCACGATGCTGCTAACTACACTGTATCCTGGAGCAGGCAGACTCTCTCCCTAGAGCTATGTTTATCTCATTACTGTGCTTCCGCTCATTTTGCCTTATTTACCTTCCTCCTTTTTAAAGAAATCACTTTAAAATGTGCATCTGCAAGCTTTACCTTTCGCAGTTACTGGAGCTCTCCATAGACGTTTCCTCCAACTGTTTGTAATTACCCTAATTTGCCACACCTGCCAGTGACCTCCTTGTTAATAAAATTATTTTGCTCTTGTTTAGCTCCTCGCAGCTTTCAGGTGTGAAGCAGGAGCGAGCTGCTGAAGGGAGGCTCTGTGTGGTGCCTGCTGCTTCTCCCTGCTCCGCCAGGCTTAGCGCCTGCTCTGCTGGGCTCTGCCAGCTGCCAGGGAAGCCCTATGGAAGGCATGGGGATGGGGATCCATATCCCACCTCATCAGGGCTTCCAGATCAATGTGGCTGCGCCCATAGATCCCTTCCTAATCCCTTTCAGCCTGCTTTGGAGGCTCGTGTGCTGTGTAGCAGCACAGGGTGTCCAAGGGTGCTGCCTTCTCCTGTGCCCCTGTCAGGCGACAGCTTGTTGGGAGCCGGGCCAGCAGATCTGGCTTTCGGAAGCATCATTGTCCTTCTTACCTCAGGCGTGTACAGCTGCTGACCCAGCATCAGCTACAGCTCATGGGCACATCCCTCCCAGAGAACTTGGCTCTTCCATTATGGGGTCAGTGTTTTGCAAGGCTGGCCTTATGCTGCAAGACAGCGGCACCGGCAGCCAGTGAAAGAACTGCTGGGGTGACAAAAGAGCCCTGTGCACAAATCTGATGTGACCCCCAGATGAGCAGGGCAAACAAGCATCGGGTAAACAAGCCCAGTCTTTGCACTACAATATGTAGAAAAGACACTGCTGGTTATGAAAGCTCTGTGCAGGAACCCTCCCTTTCACTGCAGCTGCTGGGTGAAGGACAATGGCCCTGAGTGTTCGCTGGGCCAGAGCAGCCTTTTCCAGCAGGTCCTTGCCCATGAGGGGACACAACTGCCCCCCAGAAAGAGCCAGGGGCACTTGCCTCTGCCTTACCTGGCATCAAGGAACCTTGATCTTAAAATCATTACTGCTTCACAAGTACTTTGTTTGAGTTGCATCTGGATGGAGCTGAATTTTCGATGAATGATGCCCACCATCCTTTCAATCTCCTTGGGAGAAATGGGACGTGTCCGGCTCTGTTCTCTGAGAAGGTTCATCACATGTGTGGTAAATTCATTACATGCCTGCAAAGGAAGGAGAGGTTTAGAAATCATTCTGTGTCCTCCCAGAAGGACACATACTCAGACCTGGCTGTTTGGGGGAAGTGACAGGGAAGGGGTTGGGGAACCTTCAAGTGGCCCTGTTCCCTCCGCATGTGCACAGCTAAAGGAGCAGCTCACACACACTGTCCTGCAGCAGCCAGGGGAGCTGAGAAACCACAGCACAGCTCTTTGCACACTTATCCCTTTCAATATCCCCATGTTCCCAGACATGGGGAGAGGAGAGGTTGGGATCTGTGCGTGTAATGACTGCGGCAGGAGGAGGATGTAAGCAGGGACCAGCACACACTGAGCAGCCAAGTGAGCAAACCCTGGGAAGGGCTGTAACCCACTGAGCCCAGGCAGGGAGCAGGCAGGGTTAACACCCCACAGCCAGTGAGGACCTTCCCATGTGTGTCCCCTTAGAGGACAGGACCCTTAGGGTCCAGCAAAGCCGTGCCTGAGCCTGAAGGAGGCACTGAAGGAGGAAAAGCACAAGGAGCCATCAATTATCAGTCCCAGACTACACAGGTGAATGGACACAATGATATAAACTTCTCCAGGCTGCATCATCAACAGACACCACCGGATCCGAGCCTCCTCATGAGCACACGGCTGTCACGCTGGCATCCTGGCTTTCCCCATGTAGGCTGGGAGCTGCCACCAACTCTGCTGATTTATGTCTCTCTTATCTCTCTCAAAAACAACCCCAGGGCTGCTGTCTACTGGACAGAGCTGTGTGGTGGCCATGGGGCTCATCCCTTCCTGGGGCTGGAACATATTTTGGGCACAAATCTACCCCTATCACAAAGAGGAGAGGGGCTGCCTTGCTGGCAGCCAAGGCAAACTGCTCTGGACTCCCAGGATCCTCATCAGATGAAGGTGGATGTGCGCAAGGCTGTGCATTGGCCGTGCAAGGACCAGCCATCCTAACACAGCACTGGGCTGCAGTCATGGCCAAGGCCACATGATTTCACTCTCATGCATCTAATGTAAAGGGTGATGAGCATGATGCTCAGCAACCAGTAAATCACATGGAAGAAGAATCTCATCCAGGCCCCATACATTACATATCTGTTTGACTCCAGTTCCGCTTTTCTCTCTACAGCCAGGGTGAAAAACATCTGCATAATTTGTCTGACAACTCCATTTTGGGGGATTCTCCTGTGTTTCAATAGATGGTGTGAGGGAAAGAGTTAAAAGTGAAAAGTTTATGCATCTAAAAACTCATAATTTCCTATAACATTTGCTGAACGTCTTGCAACTTATTAAGTGAAGCCATCTATGAATGCAAATGCTGATTAGCAATTTGGCAATAGCCCAACATTCGCAGAATTCACATAGCTTTTCTTTAAACCAGTAGTTCATACATGATTAATTAGAACATCTCATTTATGTAGTGTGCACTTTAGCTCATTACTCTAAGTAAAATTCGTTAAGTATTTACATTTAGATAATTAAAATCTGGGTACACCCTTAAGAAAGATGCATACACTTCAGGCAAAGTGATTTTTTTTTCTTTACACTACTGAAAGTAAATTACAGGCTAATTTACATCCCTGCAGCACCCGTTCGGAGGCAGCGCTCTGGTGACGCTCGGTGAGCCTTGGTGCAGGCACCCTTTGCCACCTCATCACCACATCAGTCACTGCTCCACAACTTCCCCAAGTCTTTCTGAGCTTCAGGTTAAGGAGTTCAACACATTTCATCCCTGCTTCCTATCTGTGTATTTTCTCTCTTTCTATTTGGACATCTCGGGCAGCAAAGCTCACAGAGGTGACCAGCCACCACTGGTGTAGCTGAGTACCAGTGCCTGCTCCTGCCAGCATCACTGCACTGGGACCGCATCCTTCCTGCATGTCATCTACCAAGATGCCTGGACACCCTTAGCATGCAAAAGCTTGGGTTCAGCCATCTGACCAGCAACCAAAGCACCAGCTCTGTCTCACTGGTAATTGATGCATAGAGGTAAGGTTATGTAGGCACAGAAACGCAGCAACTCCCTCACTGAGACAGGAGAGCAGATCTGACCATCCCAGAAATACACCTGAATCCAAAGAACATCTCAGGCACACAGCTTACCATGTGGTCCCTTGTTTGAAGATCCAGGAAATTCATTTTTAAAGTACAATAAAAATGGCAACTGTTGTATTAAAAATACTTTCAGATACATCTTTTCTAGGAGAAATATTTTTCCATGAATATAGTATCCAAAATTAGATGCTTCAAAGCTAAAATTAGTTTCTTGCCTTCAAGAAGCAGAAATCTTTCCCTGAATTTATTTGAATTGCTTGATGAGACTTCCCTTGGTTACAGCTACTTAGAGAGCCTGGGTTTAAGGTATCTTCACCAGCACCTCCCATCTGCAGAGTCACTTCAGTGCAGCAGAGTGGAAGGAAGCTCAGAAGACTCTGATGCTTTGTCTTGTTTTCTCTTGTTTATTTATAGTGTCCGAGCTACTCGATCCCTTTTTCAGTTCTATTTTTCAGACCTCTGCTTGGCGCCCGAGACATTATTAATAATGTCAGGTTATAAGTGATGGCCTTGTTAACCTGCTCAGAAACCTTGTAGGAGCGGGGATGCTCCTGCTAAGCCTTAATGCTTCATCAAGACTCCTCAGACAAGCGCAAGAAAAAGAGAGGAAATGGCCCAAAACAGTCTCTGTGGGGCTGCTGGTGGCTTCCGAGCAGCCACGCTTCACCCCAACTTGGGGTGAATTCAGAAGACATTTGTGAACTCAAGAAGCAGGTTCCCAGCTGCTCCGGGAGACCTGGGACCCTTCCAGTACTTTTGCCTACAGCAAAAAATGTATTTCAGTGTAATTATAGAAGATAGCTTTCAATATGTCATCTCTATTATAGTAGCTGTAAATTATGGAAGGAGCTGCCTGTGTACGGCCATTTCTCGCGGCGCACGGCGAGGGGAGAGCTGTGTGATGGCGTGACACACTTTCCATTTCTCTTGCTCTTTTTTTTTTCTCCCTGAGTGCATTCCCTTAACTGGCAACAAATATCAGGATCAAACTCCATGGGAAAGCATCTCCAGGAAGCTGCTCTGATTCCTGCTGCAGTGGGACCACAGGGGAGGTGGCAGGAGCTGCTCCAGCACAAGGCGGGTGTCCCTGCGTGGGGCTGAGCTGCAGGAGGGCACCCACCTCTCCAGAACCTGCCATCTCTGGAGGCAAAGATGCAAAGTCCTGGCTGCCTCTTGGCTGTGTTGAGACAAACCGGCAGGAGACAGTTTGCTGCCGCGCCAGGGAAATGATCATGTTTCTGTAGAGCAGATGTGGCTGGGTGTCAGGATCAACAGGGAATTGTACATGTTTCTGATCAGCTCCACTTCTCTCTCCTTCTTAGCAGCAGCACTTGAGCATCCTCCAAAGTTTCCCGTGGTGTGGACGGATGGCTGTGACATTTCAACCGAAACCTTTGTAAATGGAGCTACAGGGCTAAAAATGCTCCTGCTTCCCCCACATCATTAAACTTATTAGAGGCAAAGGACACTTGCCAGGAAACAGCTGCAAGCACCAACCTGCAGCTGCTTTGGCCCCAGATCTACCTGCAACGTGTGTCCCTGTGGCTTTATAAGACAGGCTTCTGCTGGATGGTGCTCATTAATCCCCATCCCAGAGCTATGGACTGCACACTGGGGCCCTGCAGCACAATGCCCAAGGGGCTACACAGGATATTCAGGCTCCTTGGAAGGTGTGGGATGGGGGATTTGTGTGAGGGAGAAAAGGAAATTTGCACAAGGACCCTGTCTGTATTTGCTGTTGTTTGTTCACTACCTGAACAACACTGTGAACGAGGCAGCATAGATAAGGCAGTGCCCCTGGCACCTGAATCACACCACACCACGAGCACCTGAACCATGCCACGTCACCATCACCTGAATCACACTGTGCCACCATCACCCAAACCACGTCAGCCCCATGCCAGCCCTATGCCACTCAAGCCACAATCCTGTCAGCATCCACAGCAGATGCTGCATGGACTGTACCAGTGGGTGCCACAGCCTCAATCCTCCTCCACAGTCCACAGGTGCCCCATATCCACTCCCCAGCACTCCATCCTTTCCATCCACTGCTTATGCTTGGTAAGCACCACTCGGCTGTGTCAGCATGGCCTGGCACCCACCATGCCTTTGTTTCTGCTGGTATAAAAAACCTAAGCAAGGTAGCCAGGGGCCTTCCAGAGGGTCCTCACGAGAAAAAAGGTAAACTATGAAATAAGGGGTTTTTGAGGCAGCCAGGCCCTGCTACCCACTAGGAATGCAGAAGGGGAAGGATGCAGAGGCAGAGGACAGGGCTGGGAAGGAGCCGGGCACCTCAGTGCACTCCTCTCCTCACCCTCATGTTTTCAAGTGGTTTTATCACTGTCTCTGTCTCTCTTCTGTGGTTTTGGTCTGCACAGCCCAACACTTCATTGTGATGGGCTGGTGGCAAGCACAGGACTGCACCAGCTTAGCTCAGGAAACCACCAGCTGATGAGTTTCGCTGAGCTGATTAAGCTCAGGGTTTACAAGCTTTGTTAGGACACCTCTGGGAGGGGAAAATGAAGACATTGGTTGAGGCTTGCCAGGGCCAGGGGTCTCGTGCCTTTCTTCCCTCCCGTCTCCTCTAATGCTGCCGTTCATTGCAAAACCAGAAAAGAGCAGAGGCCGAGCACTCTCTCCCACAGATTACAGGAGCCACACTGCATCCAGCAGCACATGGCAAACATTCCTGGTACCACCAGCATGGCAAATGTGGCAGGTCACCAGGTGCCAGCAGTGAATGCATGCCCATGGGTCTCTGCAGCAC
>JBCJKH010056300.1:867-27239 GCA_039877255.1 Loriculus beryllinus
TCAACCACAGGGTTCCAGATCTCTGTGAGGATGGAGGAACACAGAGGACAGTCCATGCTTTGCTTTCGTTGGTGTTCAGCTCCTGCCATGGGGGGGCCGGAGAGCAGATCCCCTGAGCACTGCTCAGCCAGGAGCCATCCCTGTGACCACCCTGCCCTGGGACCTCACCTGTGTTGAGCAGCTGGGCAGCATGTCACAGCTCATGGTGACCAGCTGCCCAGTGCAGGTGGGGTGACAGGGAGGGTGAGCAGCACAGTAAATGTGTGAGGCACTAAGTGCAGATGTAGGGAGCTCAGGATAGGAGGCAGACAAATCAAGTTGCCCATACTCTGTGTAAGCATGGTACCCAGGGGAGTAGTGGGTTAGGCATCACAGTAAGTGCAGGTCTATTGTGTGCAGGATTCACTCAGAACAAGGAGCTAGTCTGTGCTGGTGTCTCCAGGTTTTGTCTGAAGTGACTTCTACTCCTGCTCCAGGCTGATTGGCTTTTGCCATCTAGAAGTGGTCACTAAGCCTGAGTTACAAGTGTCAGAGACCAAGTATTTAAAGACTAAAAACCCTGGTGTCCAGAATGTCTTGTCCAGCCCACAGGATCTGCACAAACATCCTTTCCAATGTCTGCTGGACAAGTAGGATAGTGTGCTAACAACCAGAGACAGTTGTGACTACTCTCAGTAAAGGTAGTCCCAGAAAATTCATCCAGACATAAAAAGGATGAGTAAGGCACAAGCAAAATTTTCCTCTTTGAAGATATCTTTCCCAATATTCCACACAGGTAACCCTACTTCTTTTGGTGCAGAAAAGCAGGACAAACCATCCTGGTGGGAAAAAAAACCAAATGAGTCATCCAGAGCTTTGGCTTAAATAAAACCATTCTCTGGGACTTGCCATAGGAGAGGTATCAACCAGTCACCACTGCACCAAATCGTGTCGTCGTTACTCAGTGCTGCATTTGTCATTAAATAAACACCAGTGACAAATTCACAGCTGTTATTTATAGTTTAACTCTATCAGTTTGGTATTGGAGGAATATGGCCAGCAAAAAGAAATACGGCTTTCAAACCTTTACCCTGTCTTAGACTTTATCTTTGTTTCAGGGTTATTTTGGCCTCTTTGGGTGTCCGTTTTCCCATCTATAAAATGGGAAAAATTTCCCACCTCTGTAATGTCTTTCTCACTGTTTTAGGAGTCTGATCTATACAAAAGTCATTTGCAGGGAGGGTACAGATGTGATCTTCAACAAATATGGGAAAAATGGAGGTCTGGATAAACTAATATATTTGCCCAATGTCACATAGGATGGTCAATGGAAGAGCAGGGACTTAAACCTGAGGTATCCCAGCTCAGAAACTAATGCCTCCTACCATTCTTTCTCCCTGGAGACTTTAGTGGTGTTGTTCGGGAAGGGCAGAGTGGGCCCCGTTTCTTCTGTTGCTTTTTTTTATGAGTGCGATGACGTGGTCTAAATTAAAAGAAAAATACAAAAAGACTGCCATAAATTATCCACATACAAAGGCCTTATTCACATTTATTCTATGGCCCCATCACACCTTGCTGGCAGGGTGCAAACAATGATAACATCCCCTTTCATATAACCTCTGCCTCAGAGGGAACACTACACAAATGAAAGCGCCCTGGTGACAGGACATTCAATTCTCAGGCCAGAACCACGCTTTTCCCCAAAACACCAAAGCCTCCCTCTTCCTGCTAGACATGGTCAGCCAGGAACCTCACCATCCACATGGTACTTGCTGAGGTACAATGAAAGCAGAGGGAGTCTGGATTTTTTACTTCCCCCACAGCATTCCCACTGATAACAACAAGAACTGGTGGCTACTCAGTGGGATTAAGGCAAGGCTACAAAGATAGTCACCTATATTGTCCCCCACTATGTGGGATGTCCCTCCAGCACACACCTGCTGGAGTACCAGGAGGCAGTTGTTTTGGCATCTTCAGCCCATATTTACAAATGAGGTAAGAAATCAGGAGCAGCTGTCACACCAGGGCTTACAAACACTATGTAGGAAGGCAGTAGCAGCACTTGACTCCCATTGCAGCCAGCTTCTAGAAGCTGGGAGTTTCCATTCTCCCAGAGGGCTCAAGGGAAAGGTTTTTCCTATCTGACTTTGGTATCTTCTCCAGATCCATCAGCTCTCTTGTCTGTGCCAGGGGTAGGCACTGAGCTTAATGGACTCCAGCATCTTGGACAGAGGGAAGTTTTAAGGCGGGACTATATTAACTCAACAGCAGACAAGTTTGTCTCTGTTTATTTTGGGCTCTGTTCTCTCTGCAAGGGCCTGATTTTGCATATCCTTGTATGAAGGGAGAAAGAAAAGACAGTCGATGTACGGTAAATGATGACTGGGATTGTCTGGAAGTGATAAAGGATTTGTTAGCTATTTCAAGAAAGGACTGATTTGCCCCTTGTCTATAAAATGGATGAATGTTGAAATGATGTTGGCCACAGCAGCTGCACAATGATTTTTAAAGCCAATTAAGGAATCTGTATTCCTGACAGCCTGAATGTATTTTACTGATGTTAAGTAAGTGTGTATATTACATGGAGATGTGATGAATATAAAGCAATAATAAAGGCTAAGCAGAATTAGCGAGCAAAAAAATTCCATACTAAAAACCATCTCTGGTTTCACAATCTATTGTATTGGGCTACCATATTCTATGTTTTCCTTTACTTTAGCTGCAGATTATAACACAGAAGATACTTTCGTATTGAAGCACTGGTATAGATTAGGATGTCTTGACAGTTTGGATTTTAGTTAAGCAATTACAAGAGCCCTTTCTACAAAAAGTATTGCTTTTATTCCAGAAAAATAAATTCCCATGTACAATTGGGTTTTGATAACACGAAACAATTAGCCATTTTATTGCTAGTGCATATAGGGTAATGTCACATTTCATACAATTTCAGTACAAGTGAAAAAATATAATATATGGCTGATTGAAATTGATAGCTACATTAACATTTATAGATCTATATAGATTTATTTTACAAGCTGTTAGTAGTTTAGAGGGATATCGTTGTTTTAAACTACCAACATTCATATGGCTCCAATTCAAATATATGAATTGTTTGATGCGCTATAAATATATTCCAAAGTACATTTCATTGAAGAAGTCAAAGCTGTGCACTAAAATATATCAAAAACATGCCTTGTGAAAATCCTACAGACAGAGCCCTCACTGTCTGTGGAGCATGAAAATGCCACTGGTGCTTGCACATTACTAGTTGGAAAATGAAAACAATGCCATGATTACAGGATTAGGTGATGGAGATATATGCTTTCTGTCATCTTATTTCATAGAGCTGGGACCAAAATCTCTTCTGTTACTTAATGTAAAGCAGGACATAATCCACCAAATTAGCAGAATTGCTTCTGAATTAGCGTTAGGTAAACAGAACCCAGAATCCGGCTGGAGATCAGGCACAGGCTCACTGGTTTCAGTAGAGCTGGCCCCAAATCTCCACTAGTGGAAGTGAGAGCAGGACGTGTTCCAGCTGACTTATTCCCCTAAGTCAGTCAGGCAGGCAGGATATGAGCACATAAATCCATTTGCCCAACCCTACAAATTTTGAGTGCCTGCTAAATTTTAGGCCTTATGAACAGCACAAAGGGCTCCATTGGGGATGACAGCAAACATATCTAGGCAGTGACTTGAGGACTTCCCAAAGTTGGAAAACAAAGTTGCTCAAGCCCCTAGGATAGTCAGCATGGAGCAGATCCTGCTCTTCAGTTCAATTATGCCTAAATACAGAGCCATCCTGGCAGCATGAACCTGGATTACCTCTACAGAGAACATGACCAAAGGACAAGAGGGCTGAGTACTGGCAGCAAAGAAGGCACTGAGCATAGGATGAGATGGGAAGAGCTGTCAGGGCTGGAATCACAGTCAGTTTGTTAGCTAGCTTCCTTCCCTCCTCTTTCTCATTCTTGGCCCCAGTGTGGTCCCAAAAGGGCCACATGGAGGAATCTCTCTAGGTATCATTTTTCCCATTGCTTATTTTAAAAACACACAGGAACAAAGAGTTGGGTTTTTTTTTAACTGCACGTTGTTTGGCAGATGCCTTTACAAAGTGAACAGTGAAGGGCATTCAGATGCCTGTACAGCCCACATCTGCCCTGGGGCCATACCCGTCACATTTGTCCAAGAATGCATTACCTTTGCAAATGACTGGATTCCAGCCCTGCCTTTACCCTACAGCTGCAGGGGGACAAGGTTGAGCAGGGTTACAGCGTGGTTACTGAGGGTGGGAATATGGTCATGAGGGTGGGAGGGATACTGAGTGCACAGGTAGGCTTGCTGGCCAAAATGCCGCTGCTGGATCAACCACAGCCTGGGACATTGGGTAAGCAAGGAA
Organism: Loriculus beryllinus; assembly: GCA_039877255.1. Lineage (NCBI taxonomy): Eukaryota > Metazoa > Chordata > Aves > Psittaciformes > Psittacidae > Loriculus > Loriculus beryllinus. The sequence goes on from JBCJKH010056300.1 coordinate 5,246, forward strand.
ATGCTTTGTACCATTACTTGTCTCACCTTCCATCCCAGGAAGGCTGGAGCCCTCCACTGCAACTCAGCACAGAAATGTTCTCTGTGCTGCTGACCGTAAAATTGAGCTGAGATAGGCTGGGTCCACCTCAGAGTAGCCATGATCACTTGCTTTCAAGAGGAATAAAAACAGATTTTAAAAGCCTGAATTTGCCAAGTATGGCTGGTTTTCCCCTGGCCTCGTGTGAGAGCATTATTCATGGCAGCGCATCTCGCCTTGGCTAATATTAGTAGCACTCCACACTGGCCAGCAGAGAAACAATTTATAGAGCCAAGACCCCTTAGGCCTCAACTGCCTGTGCAAACAGACCCCCAGTGTAACATGGAGAAGGGGCTCAAAAGAAACTGGAACAATATAGATTCTAAAATAACTGTAGTTTGGCTTGGGGAAGCATTTTCCTTGGGAGAACGGCTTTTCTTTAAAAGAAGATGAGTTGGGGACCCCAGGACAGATTCATTAATAGAAATTTTGCCTCAAACCCTGGCAAAACTCTTATTTTAACATTTAGAATATGCTATAAGCTGTTGTTTTAATACAGACTAGGTCAACTCCAAACCCTTCTTCAAAACAGTATCTGATTCCACGAGTACTTTGTCCACATGGTAAAAGCCAGCCCTTAACGTTCTACCCTTTAATAACTCAGGATGTTAGCTGTTAAGTCCATTTGTCTCTTGCCTTACTTGTTTAAAGCTTTCTCCAGATATTCCTGGATCCACTTTAACTTGGGATCAATGCACACTTGCTTGCTGTTGCTCTTGAGCCTTGCACTGCAAAGGAAAAAAGTCAGAGTGAGCCCAGTGTGCAACTGCTCCTCAGCGCACACCCACCACCCACCCACGTCCCTAATGCCTTATTTTCCTTGGGTGTCAATACTGCTCTCAGTTAATCCATGAAGAGGATGTGTTATTCCTGCCATCCTTGAGGCACCTATTACAAATATCCCTGGTTTCAAATCACTGGTACCATCTGTCTCCTCTGGTGATGATTCTTGTGGTCTGCACTAGGATGCATGTGGGGTTGGCACAGACACAGAATTTGAATCAAAGATTTCTAGTTCATACCTGGGGTGTTAGGAGCTCAGCGTTGACAATGGCTAAACCTCATTTTGAAATACTAACATGGTAAATGTGGGGCATTTTTGAAAGGAATTAAGAACAGGTTTCAGATTCCACACAAAAGTAAAGTTTCACACCTTTTGAAGACAGACACCAAACCATACCTCCTGGATGTTCTGAAACAGTAACTCTGCTTTTTGTTTTATACAAGACTGAACAAACAGGTTTCAGGCGGGAAGAAAGTACCATAGTGCCAGAGGCAAGTTTTCTCTCAGTACTGGAAACAAAAGCAAAGACCTCCTGAGGGTTTTCTCCTGGATGAAAAAGCTACCCTTTCCACACCAGCCTCTTCAGCTAATCTAAATTCCCTGTGATTTTAGCATTCAGGCTATCTGCATCTTTCATATAGAAGCAGTACAAATAGCTCTTCACCCGCATCAGCAAGTCTTACCCTCCAGGGATCTCAGGGCCTCCTAAGAGTGCTGTGATCTCCCCTGTTTCCAGAAGTACCCTGCCTCTGCCCCAGCTGCTCAGAAGTTTCCCCTTAAGCAGCCTGCCTGCCATGCAAAAGTGCCAAGAACAGCAATTTCATGGAAATGCCCATGGGAATAAGTTCAGTACTTGTTTAAGCATTTTGCTGGATGGAAGCCAAAATGTTTCCTGCTTTATAAAATGAAATCTGTTGGATATAAAACTACAGTGTAAGAAATAACAGGTCAAAAAGGCTCCTTGGTCTGAAGTTATGCAACAACACAGTTGTAACATAAACACATAGAAGATGCAGTCTTGCAAGCCTTGTGCCAATAAAGAGATGAACGAGCCTAATTCATATTTTCCCTACAGCAATGCCAAGCTGGAGTGCTTCCAGTGAAGTGATACCAACAGAGGGTAAGAATGGATTTGCTGATGTTAGCAATGCCTGGGAACTCTTGAGCTGGCCTCATAGGATACAGAACCGAAAGCATGTGTAACCAGCCTCCAGCCACCATTCCAGAGGAATGCAATGCAATTCATCTCACCTAATATTAAGACATTGATTTTTTTTTTTTTTTTATTTGACAGCTGTTTCTGAGCCTATCAGCCCATCCTTCTCTTATAGCCACAGCAGAAACCAGGGCTGTTGTATGGAGTGTTATCTGAACTCGTTTGGGTGTCTACTTTAGGATACAATTAATTGAGTGCCAAAAGTACCTGTTTCCTTATACTGAAAACCAAGTAATTTAGGGCGGGCTTTGTGAAAGTAGACACTGACAGAGATGTTGCTGAGTTTGGAGAGATGAATTCCAATAGAAGGAAAGACAAAAGCCTGCTCTTAGACTTTTTGTTCAGGTAGAATTTCACTCAACTATAAAGGGGAGTGCAAAAAAACAAAATCTTTCCTTGAAACAGTATGATTTCACTGATATTCTCTATTCCAGAAAATGGTATCTGTTAAGTTACTTACATCTCCACTGTATAACCATATTCACTAAATTTGGAGTGTGCTTAAAACCATCAAGATGAGAAATTTATGTTAGTTTTGATTCTATTTCAGCTTCTGTTTCAATAAAGACCCAGTTTGCACTCAGGATGTTTCTAGGGAAAAATCTGTATTTTTTAAACTAACAAAGAGGTAGTGAGCAACAGGTTCATGTGTTTCATGTGCCATAAAATCAGATTGCAAACAAACATATTTGAGTCAAGAATGGACAAGAACATGAGCTGGTTTATGCTGTTATCTATCTGTAATAACTATAAACCCATCTTAATTAAGAGATAAATGTACTCTACCCTTGTCTTTCTTGAAACTACTCCAGAAAATTCCAAATCCTCTATAAAGGCTTAGCGCTGGGACCCTGATGATATCCACTGAAGTCCCAGAGCACAAATCCATACACTACAGTATTTTGGATGCTTGCCTCCAAAATTGTTTATAGGTAGAGAGCAGAGTTAGTAACAGCTGGTTTTGTCATTTTTGTGAAAGGAAATTATTTCTCAGCTGAGGCTTACATTTTTCTCACTGTCCCCCACCAAATCCTAAGGCAGATGTACGCATGAGAAAATATATATGACCTACCCAGCATGGTTCAAAAAAGAAAAATACCATATGAATGAAAACTGGTTCATGGACAGATATATGCTTTTCAATATATGAGTACATTCCTAAGAAATCTCATGAAACCACATCAGTTTTCTAAGTGCAGAAATTATGACAAAGGATGGATTTCTACAACATTTCAGTTGTAAATAGAAGAGCTCGGCATGGATCGAACACAGAACTAGTAATGGGAGCACTGCACAGAAACCCATTCTAGTCACTGAGACCCTCTTACAGAGGTCGACAGGAGTTGACAGTAGTAAGGCTTTCTTGCAATGCAAAGATGAGTGCTATTTTTTCTTTTTTCTAAAGATTTTGAATTCTGTGAGAGGAGGGAGGGGGTCACTAAAAAGACATTAAAAACATGCACACGCAAATCTACAACCCAATTTTTTCCTGATAAACAGTGGGTTGACTGGTTTGGGGTTTTTTGGTTGGGTTTGGTCTTTCTTTTTCAGCAGAAGAGGTGATTTTCTATTTGGAACCCGTGATTTCTGACCTGATGTGATGTGTAATTTACCAGAGACAGTCACTGCCTGGTAAGAATGTCCATAGATCAGGCCAGCATATGTTTAGCGTTTGTAACTCCTGTGGAGACTACACAAAATCCAGGAATTCCTTTTGCTTGTTTATCTCTTCTCTTTAGAGAAGTGGAGCATTAGAAGACTTTTCCCTGAAGTGTGAAGCTCCACATCCAAGGCAATGGACAGCCTCACTGACATTCCTGCTCACATACCCATGGGGGAACAGTACATGGGATCACATAGTCACAGGGAGATCACAAAGGTAGAACACAGCTGGGAAACATCTAGCTGGGCATCTTTGTGTGTGGGAAAGCAGGGGCCAGCTGTATCTGACACATGGAGTGAAGAGATGAATTGGAAATCATGGCATGAGACAGACCAAATTGCAGCCACCAAAGCAGGAGCCAGCTCTGTGACTCTTCTTTTTGACACCTGAGGTTTGCACCCAGCTGAAAAGGGTAAGAGACTTACACAATCTGAAGTGAGCAGTTGGGTGTGGAGAGGATTTTGAGATGCTTAATGTTGGCTCTTGCCACGTTGCTCTCGTAGAATCGACAGGGGCATCGGTAAGTCAGGCTGACCGGTTTCTCTGCGGGACACAGGGAGAGAAAGGACACGTTACTCCCTCTTGCTCCCTGTCAGCAGCACAGATACACGGAGCAGGGCTAACGGAAACGTCTTTGAAAAATGCAGGTGAAAAAAGCAATAGAAAAGCTGTAGTTTTGGGAGAGCATTTGCCCACAACTCACAGCACAATCCTTTCACCCAAGTACCCAGCCTTTCAATAATGATGCATGGGATTTTGGAAGACAAAAGAAGAGGGAAAGAAAATGGAGATAAGTAAATAAGAAGAGATTAGAATAAAGAGCCGCTCCATTGTGCAGGGATGCTCCTGGTAATTAGACAAGATAAAGGCCAAAAGAGGGGGCACTTGTCTTCAGTGCTGTTCTTGTCAAACGATTTTGACCCGAGGCCAAATTAGAAGGTAGCCAGAAGAAAGCGCTGAATTCCAAAGAGTTCAGATCAAAACAGATTGGCTCAGGTGCAGGCTTTTCAGGGAGGACTTACTGGCTACAGAAAAGCTCTGAGTCTTTTAGGTTTTCCCAGGGCCCAGGACTGACCTTTCCTCACTACAGCCAAACTTTACTCGCAGACAGAGATACTCGTACGAAGAGGTGCGACTTGGAGATGGAGATCACAGCAGGCTTCCCAGGAGAGATTTGAAGTCTTTCTGAACACCCCACCAGTGGCAAAGTAATGGCAATCGAGAAGACAGGGATCAGGCAGGGTGCGCTCCTCCAGGATGAATGGGAGTTTTGTCACCAGCATCACTATGGACATAATTAAGTGTAGCCTCCCAGGCTAAAAATCAGCCATATATACACATGCAGAGAAAAGCAGCCTGGCACTCACCACAGCCTCTGATGCAGTCCTGCTACGCAGTTCTCCATGGGAAAACTTAATTACTGGCAAACAAATGCACATAAATAAGGTCCTTATTCTGTGTGTAAGCTTCGAAGCTCCATGCACACTAAAATACAAACACAGAAGCCTTGCCTGGAAGTCTAGAAAGAGCTGCTAAGATTTTAAACAATTTCCCAGTGGAACACTTTCAGCCTCTGGGAGGAATTAAGTTCATACACCTAATCCATAAGGTCTGGCTCATGCTGTAGATGGTCAGATCTATATCTGATAGGGCTTTAGATCCTACATGGCAATCTGCCACCCTGTTTATTTAGCCACACAGGAGGACTTCCAGCATCCAAATCCAGATCCCTTACAGGCAGATGGAGATCTAAAGAGCAGGGAAAGGCTTGGAATCCTTCAACTGCCATCTAGGAAGGTGAGAAAAGAGACAGCTTTTCAAAGTGCAGCAGGTCTGCTTTGATTGCACATTTAACAATGCTTGTCTCTAGCAGATATAACCACAGAAAACATGGTTAAATCACCCTATCCTAAGGAGGGAACCCTCTTTTTTTTTCAGTTGCCTCAACCAAGACATGAGCCACAATCAGATCCCATAGGCAGATTGGCAGACAGAGGAATCAGTGGGAGCAGAGTTGCTCCAGATTCACATCAGGATCTGGACTGTAAGGTAACAAAATTGGAGGACTTTCTACATCAGTTTTATGGCAGTCCAAACAGTGATATCATCTGAGTCAATAAATGAGAGGAGAATCTCCCATCTGCAGGGGAGGAGGAAGAAAGGCTGCAGAGTGAGCCTCTGAACATGCATTAAGCTGACTAGTGCTAATGTGAAGGGAGGGAGAAAACCACTAGGGTTTTCCACTGCAATTCTGTGTCTCACAGCTGCACATCAGTGTGTTTGTACTGGAAAGGGAGGCTGAAATTGAATGCAGTCATACAACAGCGTTCAGCATGACTGCAGTGGAAATGTCTCTGCAAGCTTGTACCAAGTTTAAGCAAGCTTTATCCTAAACAGCACACAAGAGATGAACTGTTCAGATCTGTGATTTGAGAATGCAAATCTGTCCTTTCTGAGACTGGAAGAGGGACTTTTGATCCTGTAACACTTGAAACCAGGAGCAGAGAAAGCTTAACTGTGACTAACATGTCCTTGAGTCTCAAAGCTGTTTCCTGCCCAAGAAAGAGCATCCAGCACAGCAAACAAGAGGGGAAGCCCCAGCATTTGGTGTTCTGTCATCTCAATGCAAGGTGGAATGACAACTCCCTTCCCAGCACAAGAATCATTTTGGCGTTTCTGTGCCCCTTGCTGCATGATCAGCAACAGGCTAATGCCTCTGTTGCTACACCTGGGACCAGCAGCACAGGCACCAGCTGGGCCAGCTCTCAGCATCACTAACTGGGAACCAGTATCTCCTGTCACTGCCCTCCAGCACTCAGGCTCCAAAAACTTGGCTGTGGCTCATTCTGCTCTCAGCAAAGCTGAAAACCACAGAAAACTAGTGTGTATGGCATCTCCCAATACATGAACAACTATCATCCCAAAGTAGAAGGAGGAAGGGGCCATCTGCGGCTCACAATTTGGGATGGAGACATTTCTGAGGTGGACAAACATCTTCCTTATCTCCTTTAAAAATTCAAACCAGATTGTTCCATTCACAGTACAGCTGATTAAGTCAATTATTCTGAATATCTGTACTGCAGGAGTTAATGCTCCGTGGGTTCTCTGATGTCTAATAAACACTGAGCACCAGCTGAAGCCATTCACTCAGTGGGACAAATTAGTAGTCTGTTAATTGCCCTGTTACGTGAAAACACCAGTTTTCACGAAACTGATGGTACATAAAGCTTTTGAGACCTTTATCGGTCTGGCACATTTGGTTAAAATGGGTGAATACAGCCAAAAGTTACAGAAGCGCCAGACGCTATTCAGTCATTGCAATGTCATTCCTCCAGCCTTATTTCCTTAGAAAGAAAAAGAGAACAACTATTTGTCTCCACCAGAAGGGTTCAAAGGGCTCTTATGGGTGCTTGGGTTTTTTAAAATAATAGTTTTACTCTTTTACAACTCAAAGCTGAGTTTTGCTGCTTCTAACATCCACCTTTTTCTAAAGAAAAACCACAAAAATCTCTGAGTGGACATTCATCAACATTGGACGATACCTATTTCACCCTGTAGGGATCTGTCTTGCTTCACCCACACTGGAACTGGACATCCAGTTACCATCAATAAGTTGCTGTGTGGGCTGAGAAACTCTGGGCACTTGAGCAGAGTGGGAAGCCATAATGCAGGCAAACAGGCTGGGCATAAACAGATGAAACATCTGATGGAAGCATCATTTTACACTATCCTACCAAGGATGCATCTATCAGTATTGGGAGAAGGCTAGCAACTTTTTAAGACTAGAACAGCTCAATTTCACTGGGAAGTGAGGCTGTTATAGGCAGACAGAGCTTTACCAGGGTGGTTGCAAAGCATTCAGAGCTCACCTGCCCTCCAAAAGAAGGTAGTCCTGCAAGCCCTCAACTCGATCAGAGTTGAGAGCATTACATAACATGCAAGGGTGTAGACAAAAACTTCACTTTTACCACTGTAAGCCGGTGGGGTCTCTCCCCGTACACTAGTTTTTCACCAACCCTTTTAAGCCATTTCCTCACACAGGTGGCCAGGTCCCGGCATACTTGCCCTGCCATAAAGACGACCTCTGCCGTTTGCAGACCCAGTGCTGGCCGCCAAAACTCCCACAGCTCGCTCCAGAGCCCCACTAGCCTGCAGAGACGAGAGGAGCCCGCTCTAAGCCCGTCCCCCCACCCCGAGCACCGGCCGGGCCGAGCCGCTGGAACACCATACGCTCCAGGGATGCTGGACTGGAGGTGCCGGGGGCTGGAACTGGCCCCAGCACCTGCAGTCTCTGGATTTCATTAGCTTTCCGCCCGCAGTCCCAGCGCGGCGAGTCCCGGGGCCAAGAGACCACCTGCCCGGGCCCGCTGGTCGGAGTCTCTCCGAGGCAGCGCTTGCTCCGTGCCGCCGTTTCGCGTGCTTCACCGGGACGGTGCTGCTGCTGGGACTGTACAGTGGAAAGGTTTCGAGGAAATTATAGGGAACAATTAACTCTTTCAGGCTACACAAAGAGGGCACCGGAGGGCATCCTTTGTCGCCCTGGGTGGGGAATAACCAAGTTTCGGTCGCTAGAACGGGAGAATAAGATGTGAGCGGAGATTTGAAAGGACGCTCCTTACCTAGCCCAGCAAGCTTTAGATGAGGGGACAAAAGGTGACAAATCTCTGCCAGGCGAGAAGGCAGCCGCAGAAGGAACGCCCTGGAGATGCCCAGAGGCTGCGGGGAGGAACCCCGCGCTGCCACACTTAGTCGCCTCTCCCCCGGAGCCCCGCGGCACAGGGCTCCCCACAGGATGCTGAGCAGGAGGCGCAGTTTGCCATTCTCTCGGGGCTGCCCGAGCCCGGCGGCTCCCAATAGCGGGTAGCGGGCGAGCCAGCTGCCGCTGCGGCCCCGCTCCGGGGGTGACCGCGGGCTCGGCGTGGGGAGGGCGGGCTGCAAGGCTGCGCTGCAGAGCGGTGCGAACGGAGACAAACGCCGCCGTGGCAGCGTCTGCCGGCTGCCAGCCCGCGTTTACACAGAACCCCCCTCTCCCATCCGCGCAGCTTCCCGCGCCCCCCGCAGCCCTTCCGTGCGCTCCCGCCGGGGGTGCGGTGGGTTCTTGCGGGGTGACCACTTTGGCTCAGCTCTGCCCTGATGGGGGGAAGATAGGAAAAGGAACCGAGCAAACCGTCTGTTTCTCATTTCTTGTTAACTCTAAGGGTTGTGTTTTTAAAGGGGAAATAGATACGCGTATTTTGCAACCCAACCAGCTCCCTACAGACCGAACGCTGCTGAAAGCCTTCCCGCAGCCGACCTCAATCTGGGGTAAGTTTGGCAGCTGATCGCTCTGACCAGCCTTCTTTTGAAAAAAAAAAGCGAGGCAGAGCGGGAGGGAGAGCCTGTCTGCCTCCAGCTCACCACAGCACGGCTCGGGGCTCCAGTCCCTCACATCTGAACAGCGGCAGGAGACAGAGCCCGGAGAAGCTGCAGCGAGAGGGGAAAGAGCGGGGCTTGCCGCGGGACCGTAACTCCCGGCCGGGCTGGCTCCACAGGCAGAAGCGGATGGGAGAGCGGCAGCTCACTTACCCTCCGAGAGGGAGAAGATGGCCAAGGCGAAGGCGAGCAGAGCCAGGGCGCGGAGGTCCATGGTCAGACGGCTGGCGGGGCACAGGGCAGGCGTTGCACTGCTCGTCCCGGCGGCTGAGCGCTCTGCTGGAGTCCCCTCCTCCCCTCCCTCTATAGAGGGGCTGGGACCGCCGGGGCTGGGGGAGGGGAGCCAGGGGGAGTAGCTAGCCTATGATTTATTGCCCGTGGCATGTTATTACATCCTTCCTCTGTTAAAAATGCCTGGAAAGGAACCAAAAGAGCGAGGGCTTCTCTCCGCACTCCGTCAGCCTGGCAGTCTTCCCCTAGGCAAAGCGCTTACCCCAACAGCCCCACGACCCTAGCCCCCGTGGGACGGCAGCGGCGGTGCCTTATCCCCGGGACACCCCACACCTCCTCTCACGGCTGCGGCGCGGCGGAGAGCAGACATCACGGGCACTCCGTCCAGCCCCGGCAACGGGGGGAATGCTTCCTCGCCCAACTATGTCAAATATGCCCTTCTGGGCACCCCGGCCGCGCTGTTCCTGAACCAGGGCTGCTAGAGCTGGAACAGCTGTGGGGACACGTCCTGTAACACCTCAGTATTGACACTGGGATGAGAATAATCCCCCTTCACTCCCGTGGGCGCGAATTTAGACTTACACTGGCGCTCTGGACATCAGATCCAGAGCCTCAAGCGAAGCATCTTCCCAAATTTATCTTCCCAGATTATAATAGAATATAAAGATAATATCCCCAGGTTTATTTGGGGGAAGGGGAGGAGGTAGGAGACGGATGCTTTCAGTATTTGCCTCCGCATGCTTGGCTCGGCACACAACCTTTTCCCCTTATTAGCAGAAGCTAGTTGTGTGTCTGCTGCCACATTTCGCCTCCTTTGTATTGCAGATGCCTCTGGGCTCCCTGGCACCTCGGTTGAAAGCCCCGACGGCGCGGCTGAGCCCGGAGGTCTGAGGGGTGCCGCTTACCCTGAGCCAGTACAGCATTGTCAAGTGTAATTGACTTAAGCATGTCCTCCCTGTCTGCAGTCCAAGCCCAAGGGGCCCTGTTTGTTGCTACTCAATACTTTAAATAAACATCGAGGCTTTGGTTGAATTTGGACCCCTCAGCTACATTTAAAACAGGCGCCTTCAGACGGGACAGGGACGGGACGAGTGGGTAGAGTGAATCCTGGTCTGGAGATCTTTAAACGACAGGTCCCAGATGCCACCAAAGACAGCAATGCAGTCGGTTTATACCCCGGCTAACTTCAAACCCTCTCAGCCACTGCTCATGAGGTTGAAAACAGGGCTCCAAACCATGCATCTATGCTAATCTGTGGCTGTTTCACTGAGGAGGGCTTGTTCCTAATGGTCACCAGAAAACCTGGAGCTGATACTGGGCCATGAACTGGCTCCCTCCCTGACACACACATCCAGCTCCCTGCATCTAGTTATCTGTGTATCTGTATGTCTTTGTCCCTGCTTACCAAGGAGTACTGAATTTGTTTAGGCTGATCTTGCTCTCCCTCACTTTCTTTGTAGTAAGCTAACACAACAGGAATCTGATGCTTAAAGGGCCGATAATTGTAACCCGTGCTGTGAGACTGGGTGCATCTGCAATGTGACAGTTGTGACATTCTGCAGGATAGGAAAGGCAAATCATAATGCCACTGCAAATACTGCTAGGAGTGCTGGTGTCACACCAGTTCTCTGACTGGCACACGGGGATATCCACATTGCACTTCATATAAAAGTGCAATAGCATGACTGTGCTGATGCTATTGCCACAGAGAAAACCAGCCCAAAGTTCTAATCAAAGTGACTGGACAGATGTGGAATGAAATCAGTGTTAAATCTGAGTAGCAGTCTCCCCCTCGGTATCCCCAGACATGCAGATGTGTTGTAACAGAAGGTGAAAAGTGTTTTGATGCTGGGAAATACCTGGATAGAACTTCAGAGCTGAATCGAGCAGCACGCAGATGCAAATGCTCTCACTGCACCTTTGGATAACCCAGTGCGATCAGCTTCAAACAGGGTTCACACCCTCTTCCTCACTGCGCAAGGATGCCCTAGCTCCCCGTTCGCCTCGTCTCTCCTTCCCCTCTGCCACAACCGCTCCACTCCCGAGAACAAGTCTCCTGAGAGGAATGGGGTAGGAGCACCGGGACACCTCACCCAGTAGCATCCCTCTCCGCCGCCCCAGCGCCGAGCTCCTGCGCCGGCTCCGCCACTTCCCTACAGCGCTGCGCAGCGGTGCAGCGAGGCGGCACGGAGCTGCCTCCCACTGGCGGGACAGGCCCGGGAGGGGGGAGCCCGGCGAAGGGGTACACGGGGCCCGGGTGCCCGGAAAAATCCCTGGCACCGGAGGAAAAGAGACCCCGTCATCCAGCTTCGACGGCTACCGGATGAACCGCTTGTCTTTTGCATTCCGTTTCTTTCCTCCCCAGCATGCACACAACTGCACACACCCAAAGGTATGTTCTCTACTGTAAAGAAATCGGAGAACAAAGCAAACTTCGCCGTCATTTTGCCAGGGCGACTTCACCCAGCGCAGCCAGGTCCGTTTCCAGCCCTTCCCGCTCTGGGTGTCCTCCCGCGGACGGGTCTGGGCTCGGGTAGGAGCAAACCAAATCCCGCATAATCCAGGAGCGCTGAGAGGGGCGGGACACCGTATCGAAACACTGCCCTGTACCGCGGGGCTGCCTTCACCACTGCCCCGCTATTTTCCCGCTAGTGGGATGGAGACCTTCCACACAGTGACCGATCTTGTCTGAACGGTCATCAGTTTCTACGAACGGCGATTTCTTTCATCCCCGTCAAGAACAAATTGCTTCTACGGTACAACGCTTCTGAGTTTAAGACTTAAACAGCAACAAAACAAAAAAGGGGCTCTTATGATTTACATACACCACCATCACCCCCTCAACTAGAATTATGAACTCAGGGAAAGCTAAACACTTGGAAGGGAAGTCAAAAGAGTCGTCAAGTATTACATTCCTTGAAAAGTTCGTTTCAACTTGATGTTAACTCCCACAAAACTGTCCAGTCTTTATCTGAATGCTCAAAAAATCCCGTCTACACGCCTCCGTGAGCAGGGTGGCTGACCAACACCCCCATCCTCCCAGCCAGCTGCAGCCAGAACTCCGTAATAGCCAGTAAATTTAATCTTTTATCTGAATGCTAACAAAGAAAGGACGAATTCAGAAACCTTAAATAGATCTACTGTTGATTTCAACACAGCTTGAGACAGCCTTTTTTAATAACACAATATTCCAAGTTTTTAGTGTGTGTGTATCAAATTACATTTCCTCTTAAACGAGGAGATGGCAATATTTCTGATGCTTAGAATTTTAGACTGGCATAACCCAGGAATGAAATCATTATTATCTGAAGTTGTTTTAAATCCTCACAGATCATGTCTCAAGTAAGCCATTCCTGGCCAGTAAAACACAGTTCATTATTATTAAGAAACTTTCTTTATGAGTTAGGAATTAAACTAAATGTCCTCCTCAAAATAGTGCCCCTGTTTTCATCTTGTTCTTACTAATACTATTTGACTGTGATTTTCTGTAATATTTCCTGGACTTATTATCTGTAACTAAATGCATTATTTTTTGGACAGCCATAGTGTTCACACAGAATCTATGTTTAAATGGAGTTCAGATTAACAGCAAATTGCTGCATCTCAGCAATTTGAAGTAAAATACATTACAAACCAAGCATGTTAATGCCAGGAAACTCAGGGATCTGGAGTTAAGGATAATTACATTTAGAAATCTGTATGTATTAGGTTGTGGGACTGCATGATTGAGATACCAAATCGACCTTATCTTTGCCTTGTTGTAACATCATCCATTAGCCCACATGATAATGACTACAGCAGTTTAGTGTCTCTGTCTTTAGATGCAGCTCTCTTTCTCTATTTCTTTTTATTTTTTCCAATATATGTTTTTTAAATCATGCTTAAACTGCTCATTTCCACACAACATGATGCTGTGATGGGAAGGAACTAAAATAAGCTAAATGTTAAAATTAACATTAACTATTGCATGGGTGCAGAGTTAAGAGTGCTTGGAGATTTGAAGTGTTCCAGTATTTCTATGCATTTATAATCTTTTGTAACTTAACTCTAAATTCTCTGACTTATCAAGCCATCCATATAAAGTTTTTCTTTCTTTATTCACTGATTATATGCCCTTAGATTTACTTCCATGTTACTGTCATTCTTGTTTTGCTTAAGAATTCTTTTCTAAATAGTAGTCTTATTATAGTAGTCTTATTCTTGTGACATTCCTACATGAATACTTTTTCCCTCACGACTGTTAATCAGGTGAAAGCTTGAAGGTTTTGCAGTCTTGCTGCACATCCAAGCAGCAGCTAGAAATGGACAACCCTAGAGTGGTTTGAAAATCTTTCTTGACTCTTGTCTTTGACCTTGTTGTTTCAAGTGCTGACTGTTTTCCCTTCTTATTGCCATATCATGGCACCAAGCTCATCCTTTACGTGTGTAGCAAACAGGACTTTTAGTATTAAGTATTTGCAACAAAGCAGTATAAACTAAGATAAGTGGTGTGTTGGATTTGTTTGCTCTGCAGAAGGAAAAAAATGATCTCCCCAAATAGTCAAGTTTCAGATAGACTTGCAAGAGGTCTGTTCTCATTGCAGTAAAATAGCCTCAAATGTCCATGTACGCAGAGATATCCATAATGTGTGTTGGCCCTGAAAGATTCCTTGGAGGACAGATGGAGAGATCAAATGGAGGTCAAGTGAGTAACTGTTTATAGATGGTTAACTAGAGTGACAGAGAACTGTGGTAGCTGCTTTTCTAACAGTGTTTAAAGGTTTAATCTTGCTTCCTTGGGAGTTCTGCTTGTGATTTCAATGGATGTGAAATTGGCCCTTAAGGGCAGAATCTATCTCTCCTCTAATCCCAGCAGAGCACACCCCAAGCTGATCTAACCTTTCATGAAGAAACTTAAAACGTAATAGATTTTGCTTGAGTTTAAGTTTTGTTAGGAGCATAGCTCTTGGTCTCACTGTGAGGCGTTTTCAGAAAGCGTGGGGTAAAGCAGAGCCAAGTTTGGTGTGTTCTGCCTCTCCCCGAGCTCCACACTGACGCTGTGGAGGGGATTTTATTCCAAAAGTGTTTAAAACTGTGTGGCTTTGCTTGGGTTTCGCTTGGAGCGTTCAGGTTCATTGAGCTTACAGGCCACTTCGAGGAACTTAGACCTCAACAATAAAGGTTCACTATTCCCAGCAAGAAGAGGCACCTGGGAGACTTGTCCAGGGCCAAATCAGCTCTGCTGTTGTGCTCTCTCCATGGGAAACTGATACACAGAAGACCAGAGCATCAGAACTTAACAGACTTGAGACTTCAGGGAAAAGATCTAGCCTGACAGCCAGGTCAAAATGGTCAGAGATCCTTACAGCACCCAGCTCATTCCTTTCAGGCTTTCTTTTGATTAATCAAATATGAGTCGCACATCTCTTGGAATTTTTTTATTATCATTATTATTATTTTTTTTTTTAATTTAAGATAGACATGAACAAAAGACCATAACCCAAATATCTATGCACTTTGGGGATTTTGGGCTCTGAAACAAACTTTCCAGCTGCCTTCTCCCTCAGTAAAGTCTGGCGGCCTCATGGTTTTGTCTATATTAACAACTTGTGTGGTGCAATAAGAACAGATCTATTGAGTAAAGCTATCATTTCAAGTGTTTTTCTTGACTCTAGCTGTAGTCTTGTCCTAAGGACTGAATTGCTGCTCATCAACTGGATGCTTTTCTGGAGTTCATTTTTTTACTTTATTTTATCCTAAAGAAATCTAAATCACACCTTCAGAGACAACTTTGCGAAGCAACGTAAATAGGAATAGAGCTTCAAGAACCCCATTCCAAAAGCACATCCCTGCTCCCAGATAAAATCCTAACGTAGGTGCAAGCTCAGAGCCGCAGAAGCCAGGTTTCTGTGTATTGTGGTGCCCTCTAGTGACAGGAGACTCGGCATTGGCTGGAAATCCCCGTGAAGTCTTTCCTCAAGCTTCCTTCGTATTTTGCTTTTGGCTTTGAAAGTATTTTCTCTTTCCTTTGTTCCTTCTTTTTATTTTTTAATGTTTATTATTATTAATATAACATTAGTAATAATGTTAATGTTCAGGAAGTTTCTGAAAATTGCATTTTTTAAAATGTCGATTTATAATTCAAGAAGTCCATTATTTTAGTGTTGTTTTGAAAAAGTCCTACTGTCAATTAAAACCGTGGATATAGCCATTTTAGGAAAGAGCATCCCATAAAAGCCCAGAGTAATAGGTAAGATAAAAACGTTCCAGAGAACAACAAGAATCTTGTGGGAGGGAAAGGACAGCATGTGTTGTGCCCAGAGCTAGGCATTAGTGAATGCACAGAGGGCTGATGAGGCAAATAACGTAAACTAAATCTAGCTTGTATTTAGGGATCTGTTCTCTGTGCTAGGGGCAGCTGTATTAATCTCAGGTTGAAGCAAGATCCAGCAAACAACTCGTTTATGGTGATGGAAACATTTCATTTGCTGGAACTGCTCTGACATTTGTCATCTAAAGTTGCCAGATGGTAAAAATGTTTAGTTTGCAATAAACAATCATTAACATCACTTAACATACATGTCAATCACACAACAAGGACATGTGTCTTACAGGACTGGAAATAACTGAGATGTGGAGACTGGGATGTGCCAAATCCTACCATTTGCTTACTTGCTGGAGCTGTGTTTTGCTCAAAGCCTTATTGGATCTCATAACCAATAGCTGATTGTGTAAGCTAAAGTTTTCAAAGCCAACTTTTAAAGCTTTGCTCTCTTAGAGGAAAATACTGGGCCAGAAATGAGTCCCTGAAGTACATACCCATGACCTGCCACTCCCCCAGTATGTCAACAGAAATATCAAATACTCATTTCTCCTCTCTTGACTACGTCTGGTCTTGTGGCTGTAGCTACTCTTCCCAACTTCTGCTTCAGAATTTGGTGTTGAATACGTGTTTCAGGAGATTATCACCATACGTACGGAAACACGGAGGGAATGAGACCAGTTGGTATTCCTGCAGTATCTTTTAACCTAATGGATCCCTAGCTGCTTATGAAACTTCAACCATCTACAAAAAGCATTGAAGAGTTATTCAGTTACAAGACTCGGAGAAGTAAACCCATCTAGCCCCTTTTCTTTCACAATGCAGGGTTGTTTCTGACTCATGATTTATTTTCATTACGTACAATCTGTGCTTTAAAGTTTTTAGAGATTCAGCTTCTATTTCTTTCCCACAGAGGCCATTGTATAGTCTAATACATCCTATATCAGAAATCTTTTTTTTTCATAATGTCTCTATTTTTAACTCTTCTGGAGTGTAAAAATTCTACTTATGCTCATCTACTACTTTAAAATATTCTTCTCTGGAGATTATTTTTATTTTCATTTTAACCTACACAATCAGAAGATAAATGCCTACATTATTCAATGAAATGAATGTTGCTCTTGTCTTATCGCAGTTCACAAACAGGGAATGACATTTGCTGATGTGCTGGTGGCTTTTACATTTTTTAAGCATTTGTGGCTTCATTAGCTCACCAAACACATGCTATTTTCAACCTGGCAAAGAGCATACAGGTAAGGCACTCACCCAGACTGAATTTCAAGTCAAGAAGTTCAGCCGTGATTTTAAGTGAGCAGACTGGTCAATTAATTTTGCAGTTGTGCAAATGACAAACACTTGACAAGACTGTGTCAGAAGGGTTTGTAATCTCAATTTGACGAGTTGCTCAGAATTACTGACCTCAGAAAAATCCGTGTATTCATTACTCCATCTGCAGGAGTTGGCTCCTCAAGACTTGCTTCATTCGGTAAAAGCCATTGAGATCTGAACAGCATGGCAATTTAGAGGAAAAAGTGGCAGATAGTTTTGCATTTGTCCTCATTTACAGTGATTGCTCACATTTCCAGGAAAGAGACCTAGCTCAAAACGTTTGTATATGTGTAAACCCCTGCACCTTCTCTCTCATGAGAAACGTGAGAGTCTTCTTGTTTTGGTACGTATACATTAAGTTCTAAGAGCATCAGCCTCCCACGAGGGAGTAAAGTAGGTGTTTGAATTTGGCATAGTCACTCCCTTCACACATGTACACAATCAATTCCCCAACATCTGTAGCACAGTTGATTTACAGCTTTTTTTGGTGTGTGTTAATTAAACATGTACTCAAAGCTCTGACAGTATACCCCAGGCTGAGGGCCCAATCCTTGGCTCCACTCGCACTCTGTGGAACAATCACAGCACAGAGGCATCAACATTTATTGGAGCTTTACTCCAATAAATTCCCCAGGTGAGATGAAGTGCCCAACAGAAGTCTACCCACTGCACTTTCTCTCATCCTGTCATGGTGCAGCTCCCTCGGTGGTGGGTGTTTGGGAGCAGGACTGATGTTGGACCTGAGCTTTGTGTGTTACAGAGGGTGAGGACTTCACTGACAGAGCACAGCCAGCTAACTCACGCTATGACATTTACAGATGCAAAAAACCCAGAGGAAGATGCATGAGAGCAGTACAAAGGCCGCACTATTTCAGATCAAAGGTCGACATAGCTCAGAATCCTCTCTCTGGCCATGGTCAAAAGCAGATGCTCAAGGGTGGAGGGCAAGCATGGCTGCAACTTCCTGCAGCATGCCCACTCGGCACATGGCCAAGAGTCTGTGCTCTGCTCCAACAAGGATGTGGAGCTCCTAACTTCCCACTGATTTCAGCCGCTCCAAGCAGGTCTCACATAATTTGATTTTAGCAGGGAATAAGAAACTTCAGTAGAAATAAAGAACTATAGGAGATAGACTCTATGTTTTAAAAAAATTGTACCACTTTTCCTGTGAAACAAAACCCAGCTGCATTCCTCATTCCTGATTACAAAGAGCTTTTTCCAGCTTTTGCAATATCTGAAAAACTGCAGATAGCATTTATAGAATAGTAAATGTCTGCCCTGAAGATAAAGTCAAGAACACCTGGAAACAAGAGTAATACTGATCCTCTTATTGCCAGCAGGGGCTGATGGCAGTATACCTGTGCAATAAAATACCTATCAATCACCTTATGGAAAAAGCCAACATAGTAGCGTTGCTAGGACAGCATGCACCAGAAAGCCAGGGAATTCAGAGCAAAGAGAGGCTTTAGGCTTGTGGAATTGGTCTAGAATGCTAAATCCAGGAGGTTATAGTGGAATTTCTCCCTGTGTTAAACTGGCAGATTATAGCTAACTAGTTATTCTTGTGAAGAAGAATGAAGTGGATTTCTGTAGTGTGCCCATCTAAGGACGTAAATGCTATTTCTTGCAATTCCCTTTCCTAGGACAACACCACAGCAAATGTAACAGGGGAAAGGAGGGGAAGGAATGTGCTTGTACCAAGCCACTCTGCACAGGAGGCCAATATCTGATGTACTGGCTCATAAATGACACAGGAAGATTTTCTTTGGATTTACAGCCTCGTCTGTTCCGCAGGGGCTGTAGTTTTCCCTTTTACGCTTCTTGGAGGTGTTGCATGTGCTCTCAAACACGACATCTG
Source organism: Loriculus beryllinus (assembly GCA_039877255.1). Taxonomy (NCBI): domain Eukaryota; kingdom Metazoa; phylum Chordata; class Aves; order Psittaciformes; family Psittacidae; genus Loriculus; species Loriculus beryllinus. The sequence goes on from JBCJKH010056300.1 coordinate 24,118, forward strand.
ATGTGGAAACAAAAGCCTTTCAGATCTCCCACAGAAGGTAGCTTTTTCCTCCCAAACAAACACCCTGACCAGGTGGACTGCCTGCAGCTGGGATGCAGGAGAAAGAGTAAGTAATTTAAAGGTCGTAAAAACCCTTGGGCCTAGCTTTTATTTAGGGAAGAAAACCCAGGTGGTAGATGTGTCTCTGCACTCTTCCTAGCGTGTGCCAGTGAGAGCAAATCTGCCAGAGAGTTGGTACAATACAGGTGAAGAAGAAACCATCTGGGTTGGCTGTATAAAATGCACTTTTCTATAGACATTGTTCTGAAGTTGTTTATGGGGATGTCTTAGCACTTTGTAGAACTTAAGAAAGTGGGGTCAGTTCCCTGAATGTAAACATATGGTCAATGCAGGTATCCAATGCAGGACCCATATCAGAAATAAATGGGTCTATAAGCTTCTTATCATAACCTGGCAGGCATGCTGCATACCTGAGCTGTTCCAAACAGCACTAGAAGCCTGCATCTAGGTACCCAAATCAGACCCAAAGGATTCTGTCCTAGAGTTTTATTCCTATTTTAGGGATGGAGAAACCAAGGTGGAAAGTTATTTTGGACAATGGCTGCAAGAGCATTCTGTCATTCAGGGTGAAGCAGTGCCTGGGAGGCCAAACCTTGCTTCCTGAGGATGCTGAATGTTGCCAGCTCCAGCTGATTCCAGTGCCTGGTGTGAGTGTTTTGGCCTTTGGAAAACAGCTGCTGAAGGAGCACTATGGCACTAGAGCTATTTATGGAATTTGTGATTACACAGAAAGTCTGTATTAAAGACAAGGCTAAGCCTGGGCTCTCAAGTGGTGCAGTTTACTGTCATAGCTGCAGTGATCCCCCGCTACAATGGCTCCTTGTGAAAGCTGAGAGACTTGCAGATGTTACCAGAGATACTTAATACTCCCTATTTTCCATTTACCTACTCCAAGTCATGGAGCTGACACCAGTCCCCCACAGGACACAGGACAAATATCCATACAGCACATGCATGCTCTTGTACATTGCGCTGAATTGCCCTGGACACATCTGTGTTGCCCTTAACCCCCATGAACATATACACGCTTACATATGCAGCTCAGCAAGCACAATTTAATTGCTCTATACCTTCAGCTCTGCCTAAGCCCAACTTGATTTTAGCTTCATGCTCAGGGCCATTGTGTAAAAGATGTTGCAACTATCTATGCAGCTTACAGCCAATGGCCCTGGGAAAGTATCTATGGGGAAGCTTAGAGTTTCTGGCATGTACACATGCACGGCAGTAGCAACATAAACAAAAGCAGCTGAAGCAAATGGCATAGCATCTTCTGTCTTGACTGACACAATGACATTTGCACGAGAGCATTGATTGAGAAAAAGAGGAATGATATGGCTGATCTGTATTGCCCCTGCTTTGCCGCCTGGGGCCTTGGGAGGAAATTGCTAGGAAGAGATCAGCACTAAAAAGCAGCAAGCACAGTTCCAGGCATGGAGAGTTCAAGACTATCAGATCCTTGGTGGCCTGGGACTGCTGCTTCTAGAAGGGTCAATACAGAAAGGATTAACTTACTGGCAAAGGGCCCAGTGAGTGTGGGGCTTCCTTCCAAAACCTCCCAGCCCGAAGGGCTTTATTCAGCCCTAACTCCAGATGCTATAAAACAAGAGGAACATGAATTTCCCCAGAATTTACTCCACTAGGGCTGGGAGAGAGGAGGTGGGGAGAGGTCATGCTTATCAGGGAAAGCAGCCCAGAGCCGCAAGGTAGGACACTGCAGGTTAGAAAGTACGTCAATGATTGTGGACTCTAAGGTTACTCTAAGTACAGGGAAGGATCTTCTGGGCTGAGTCCACAACCTGTTATCATACAAACAACCCTCTTATTCCACACCTTTTTTATCCAGTCTGCTGGCAGACTCTTCCAAAACCTGGCTGCTCAAAAAATTTAGGACTTTCTTTCTGCCTCAACTTATCTTTTGTCCATTTATCCTTAACTCGCTCTTGCAGAATAAAGTCTATGATGTAACAAAACTCTCCTCCACTTTACAGACAAAACTCTTAGCTAGTCTTTTGGAGAGTTTTTGCATATTCAGTAACGACAAAACTTTTGGTATTTGTATGGCCAGTGCAGTTAGTAGAGAAGTCACAAGCAGGACTATCAGTGATGGCCCCAGCACGCAATCTTTGGTGTCATCCTTCATTTATTTCCACTTGAATGGGGTTATCTAGCTGGTGCCATCTAACTCTGTAAGGTTACACTTCATTTAGATGTACTGAGTAAATTCTCAGCTCCACTGATACTCCATCTTCTAACATTGGGGCTAAAAGGGCACAGGATTGTTTATATTGGTTTCAGGCTCAATCATAATGTAGGGTTTTGTCTGTGTGGAAGTGCAGAATTGGAGCAGCTGACAGAATTAAAGAAGACTATAGGATTCCCTTCAGATCAAAGGAAGACACTTTCTTCTTCATTCCCACAACCGATGTTAAGGAACTCTGCTGTGTGTTTCAACAAGAAAAAGTCATGATTTCCTCCCCCATCTCTTTTCTTTTTTCACTGGATCTGATTGAAAATTTCTCATCAAAGCTCTTTCAGTGGACATTCGAGCTCTTTATGAAGAGAAAGGAGGTGTCAGTGCCCTTGGAAACATTCAATTTTTCACTGAGTAAACAAACCAAATTATTTTTAGATAAGAACAGAAGAGCAGAAGGATATTGGGTCTCGGTGGAAAGGCAGCATGTTTTGTGTCAAAATGGAATATTTTTCAACAAGCTGTACGAGCTTATCAAATGTTTCTTAATTTCAATTTTTAAAAACCTCTGTCAACCCAAAAAAGTGCTGAAAAATAACAATTGATGTCTGCTTGCCAGCCTGTTGACTCCACTGCTTTTAGTTGTAAGACAGGCTCCTGAGTGCAGATTTGTTCCTGTATCTTAACCTGAAATACACGCTTTTACCTGTGGAGTTTATCAGAGTTAAAATTTTATTTCAAGGAATCCCAATTTGATCCCACTTCAAGGCCAGACTGGACAGAGGCTTGGGTAACATGGTTTAGTGTGAGGTGTCCCTGCCTATGGCAGGGGAGTTGGAACTGGATGATATTAAGGTCCTTTCCAACCCTA
>JBCJKH010056302.1:0-12417 GCA_039877255.1 Loriculus beryllinus
CTAATTCCTTCTTACCAAGAGAAGTACTAATCCCTTCTTAACCAGTTTTAGGATTATGTAGGTTAATTTATATTCTCATTGTCTGAGATAGCCAAATAGAAAGCCTGGATAAATGCAAACATACTGGATCAGCAGGAATACTTTAAATAAACTACAGTCCCAACACACCACTCAATAAAGCTAATCAAAGCAAGAAACTGGTACAACAATCAAAAAACATTTATACAAGTTTTACAGGAAAAAAAAAAAAGGCATCAGTATTTACCTGTACATATAAAGTGATAAATATTTTCTTTATAATTTGGCAGTCATTTGCTGAATTTATTTGTTCAATTTTAAAGTCTCACTTCTTCCTAACTAGGCAAACTTGAAATAACTGAGAACACAAACTTTACTTTCCAGTATTCATCAAAAAGTTCATTGCAGTCTAAAAACCAATTGAAACTTTTTGCCTGAAGAGCAAACTCTGATTTCAAGGGTGTTCATAAGTACAGAAATGTGACTGAAACATCTGTCTGTATAAAAGTACAAGAGAAGGAAGGGAAAGATTTAGGCTTCTCACTCTCATTGAAATTAATGATTGCTAGGTAACCACTTATAACAAACACATGGCAGAAGAAAAGTCAGAAAACAGTAACAGGAGTATTCTCTATTCCAATGCTCTTTCATTAAACAGATACACCACAAAAGGCAGCAGGAAGAAGGCTGCAGGTAGAATGATACAGTGAAATACTCACAATCTTTAAAAAAAAAAAATCCTTCAGGAGTATATGTAATAGATCTTGTTGAAAACATGAATCCATTGTTAGATAATGTGTTATATACAAAGTCATCTGTGTTGTGGGCAGAAATAATTCCCATCCTTCTCTCAATATGTTTTAAATCTTCTGGTGTTTAACTTACTTGAATAGCAACAGAAATTAAGCCTCAGCCTACCCTTCCACACACAGCTGAGTTTTGAGCACACTACTTGATACAGAGAGATGTATTTTAGCTGATCTAGAATACCTTCAGGAACAACAGAGGACTCATATAAGTCCTTTGTATTGTTCTTAGCTCACTGCTGAGGCCTTCAGCAGATGTGCAGTGACTGGTCAACCCCAGGAAAGTTTTGTGTTGGGCAGGGTGAGGCTGAAGCACTGCACAGAGGCAGGAGGCTTGGGTTCAGCTCCAGTCTAGACAGCCCCAAGTAGCAGTGGGCATGGCCAGTTCAGTTTTGCATTCAGCTCCCTGTGAGCTCTACAGGGGAGCTCCACTTTACACAAGACCTATTTCTTCCTCTTATTTGTGTTTGGAAAATATCCCTTTGGGCTTCTCTAAAAATTGTTTACAGAACTAATTAAGCAGAAACCACTACTGACCTTTTAATACTAATTATTTCTGACAGTGTTCTAGAATAATTAACAGGAAGAATGGAGCTATTAAAGAAACAGCTGTAGTGTGCTGGAGTGCTGTTTCTACCACAATTGCCTCTCCCACCTGCTAAGAACTTTCTCATCCAGGAAACCTTGTGCAGTGCGAAGTCACCACAGTGGTCTCTATTCCTGCCATCTACTCATTTTTTAACTCAGAAAATTAATCCAGAATGTCCCTTTGCTCTGCTAACAGCCTTCCTGACTGCCCGGAAAATTAGGCTTGGTCTGACTTGCACCGAGCACTGCCCCATCTTGCAACATGGGCATCAGAGAATTAGCTTTACTCTGTACCCTGGAAAACAAGTTATTCCAACGGCATCCCTGCCCCCACCAACAAAACTCTCTAGTCCACAATACAGTCACATCAAGGAAACTAGTTCTAAAGCAGAGAAACTGAACAAAGCAGTGAAAAGTCATTTTTGTAATTATGTACAGCAATTACACAGGAACCCATGTTTCTTTGTGTCAGTAGATTGAGTAAAAGCCAGAAGGTTCACTTATTCTTAACTGTTTTCCAGCCATTTCATACTTTGTTGAGCAACTTGAAAGCCTTGAGAGAACAAACCACTGGAAATTTTGCTTTGAAAGGCTAAGCCCAAATAGAATTGGTGGCTTAGGAAAGAATTTTACTTTCTGGAAAAAAAAAAAAATATTCTGTGACCTGTAATTAGAACTGTGGGAATAACTGATCTGCCAGCCCACTGGGTGAATGAAAAGAAGGGAAAAGAATTCATTTTATGTTGTCAACACTGCTTCTCTGAGAGCATATCAGAGCAGAAATGACCACAGTGAGGGACAACAGCCCCATTTTCTACAGGTGGGCACTCCTAGACCAACAGTGCTACTCTTGCAGAAATGTTCTGCGTATGCTAAGCTAGGTGCAGAGAAGTGTGTTGTTTCACTATGCTGACAGGTATTTGTAACTGAATTGAAGCCAAAATTGTTTCATTGCTCAGTAACTAACAATGGCAATGCACAGCAAACTGCATGTCTCAAGTCTTCAACTGCTCTTACTCCCTATTCTTTCCCCTGAATTTTTCTGATGGAGAAGATACTACATAATGCAACCAATCTGAAGACATTGGTTACCTGTACAAATCAAACCACTGCATATCTCTCAGAAAATAATAATAATTTTAAAAAAAAGCTATGAAAATTCTATTTTTCACAGAAAAAAAAAAGAAATGTAAATGAAAATAACTTCTAAGTGTACTAATAACATCTTAAAACGTTGCCACGCTGCTCAAAATGTAAGCAATGTTTTTCAAACGTTTAACATTTAAACAGAAAAGTAACTCCTTCACATCTGTGAAGGTACTTATTAATTGGGTACGAGATAATAATGCAGTAAAAAAAATCCTTTTATCAGGATCTTTATGTAAGCATGTACATTTCTAATTTGGGATTCTTAATTGCATCAGGACCATGAATATAAAAAAGTTCAACAGTGTTCTGAGTCTCATAGCTGCTATATACCTAAAAGTAACTCATCAAATTGCCAAAGTTAGTTTTTATTGTTAACAAGATACACCAAGGTATGCAATATTACTAAGACACACAGTTGACTGAACACAGCCAGTGTCCGCTTAATCCTAATTTTTACACACAGACAGATGCTGTTCAGATTAAAAAAGGTAATGGAATCTAAAATTCCGCATGAACTCTCTTTTCAGTGGTAAGGTAATATGTTCACCAATCAGGCTGGAAAGACCACATCAATCACACACAATAGTTTCATATCATCATATCAGGCTGTGGTAAGTTTGATTCAAGCAAGGATGAAGATCTGTAAGGGTGGTGAGGCACTGGAATGAGTTACCCAAGAAAGTTGTGAGTGCTCCATCCCTGGCAGTGTTCAAGGCCAGGCTGGACAGAGCCTTAGGTGGCGTGGCTTAGTGTGAGGTATCCCTGCCCATGGCAGGGGGGTTGGACCTAGATGATCTTATGGTCCTTTCCAACCTTAACTTTTCTATGATTCTATTCTATGTCTAATGCTGGAACAACCCCAGATATTCCACAGCTGAAATAGGAGCTTTCCCTCTATACAGCTTCACTGCTGTGTACCTGTATTTCTGGTAGGTAGCTGCCTGGTTTACCAGTGTGGCTCATGTGCTGCTGGTGTGGGGCATGGCTGGGGCATGTAGGGCACACTTTTCTCCATCTACTTTGGTGTGTGGGCTAAGAGGAGCTCAGTTCACTCTGCTCCGCTGTTCAGGGACTGGGCAGAAGCAGCTAGCTGCTAAATCAGTGCAGCTGCAAAACTGCCCCCTGAACTGTCCATCTCCTCCACCAGCAACCTCCTGGGTGGGAAGGATGGCTGTGCTCCTGGCTGGGGCAGTGGGAAGGCAGACTGCCTGGCTGTGCATGTTCTGTGAGAGGCGGATGTTAGCCAGGGTTTACTGAAGGGCAAACTAGTGCTTTATGTTCTGAATACACTGGGAGTCCTGGAGTGCATAGCCCCAGCTTGAGAAGGATGCTGGATCCATCCTACAAATGACCACTAGCTTTATCACCCAAAAATTCTTCACCAGAGTACGCAAAGTTGACTTGGTGATAGCCCAGAATATTTTCCACATTCATCTGTGACTACTACCCCTTTGCTCTGCGTTCTCCACTGCTGCATATAAGATTCTTATTGAGCATCTTAAGTTAGAAATGCCTTGAGACAGGAACGGTCTTTTGGGTCTGTGTTTATCCAGTATCTGGCTTCCTGCTAGTCTGGCCAAAGGCTAGAGACCCTTAGTGCCTCAACATCACAGAGAATGATTAATCATGACAATGCTCAGCCTCTTGCATGTCTGGGTGGTGAATCCTCCTCGCACATCTGCAGTATCAGTTGGATACAGAAGGTCCACTGGCACAGTGTGACTTAACAGTGCCCCAGCACAGAGTCCACAGACATTTTCCATGCACACTAAACATCGGGTATCATGTGCCATTTCTGAACTGGAGTAAACCATCTCCTATGCTGTGCTTGAGCTTTCCACAAGAAGCACTTCGCCAACACAGTGTGGTTTGTGCTCTGAGCATCACTGGGCCCTTTGTACAAATGGGGAAACTGAGATGCCGGGTGGGGAGAAGGATATAACCAGAAAGTGAGAAAAGGGAAACAAATGCACTGTTTGGACCTTTCTGCTCCATCTGGATCAAGCTGCAGCTCCCCATCATGATGTCCTAAGCCCTGGAAGCCTCCCAGATACAGTTTTGCAAGCTGCTTTGAGCTGGGTGTAACAAAGCCCTTATCTGCTGCTGCAAGCAGGCTGGATGGCAGGATGCATCCTCCTGGAGAGGCCAGGACTGACTGCCCTGCAGCTGCTTTGCCCCAGCTGATAAGATCCCACTGGCCACACTGAAAGCAGAGGTATCAATGGTGAATATGGGGACTCCAGGCATGAGAGAGGTTTGTTGTTGGAAAGGCCTAACATATGGACTGACTTTCTTGATGTGGGTGTTGCAGAGGAGCCGGGTCTGGTTTGTGTTGCTTTAGCCATGAGGGATCAACGCTTGGAGGAATAAACGTGTCAGTAATAGGATGAGTGAGAGGGAGAGGAAGAATATTTGGGGTTGGTGCCTTCCACCTCCTGCTCTGCCCTGGCCCCATCACATCCAATCCCCTTTCCTCCTAACCACAGCAAAGGCTGCTTGGCTGCTGCTGCTGGGTGGGAGCAGTTGAAGGCTGTACCTCAACATATGCTCATGTGCAGATGAAGCAGCAGCACAGACAGGGAGGAGACAGTCAATGTGTTTGTTGTATCTGCCAGGACACAGTTCCACCAAACGGAGTGGGAGCTGGGTGATAAATGCTCAGACCAGCCAAGGGAGTCAGCCTGGAATGTACAACTTCCCAGTCCGGGTTAGTGGAGACAGGACAGTGTCAGGCTTAATTCCTGGATATGGCTCTCTCATTTACTGTTTCCTACAGCTCCTTCTGGGGTTGTGTCTGGACCAAGACAAGCAGCACTGACCAGTGTAAGGATTCAGCTGGCTAAAGAGGACTGTTGATACATGAAGCCTTTGGTCATCTTTCAGGTCCTTGGAGTGGCTTAATACATTCCTGGGACTTTGTTGGGGTTTTTCCCCTTTTTTGCCATTTTGCTGCAGTTTCTCTACATCCACTTCTCTCTTCCAAGATCTGGGGGTTTTTGTAGCGTGGGAAGCAGGGCCCATCAGAGGGAAGTCACCAGGCATCATGTTAGGGGATGTGGTAGGAGCCACAGCCAACCAAGTACAAATACAACTGCAATACCTCTCCATCCACCCTAGTAAGGAGCCGCTCCTATCTTTATATAAGGATGTGGGTGGTGCTGGGAAATCAAAGGTCATCCCCTATTTTAGGAGGTGGAGGCTTGAATGGAGGAAGGAGAAGCTTACAGACAACACCTGACTCTGTTTAATTATATAATGTGTCAATGCACAAATATCAGTTCTGCCAACCTCAAACATGCAAAAATCCTGAGTCAAGCCACTTCCTCTTGTCCCCCAGTGTGGGATTTCCATGCAAAGAGGATTTACTGGGGTTCTTGTTTCCTTCTTATGTTGAAGCCTTCAAGGGACGTGGTTTGCATTCATCTTTAATCAAAGCAGCTGCCTTGAGGTAACCTGTAGGACCACAGGAACTGGGCTTGGAGAGGACCTCACAAGCTAATCAAACACTCTGTGTTAGGTCCAGCTGGGTTGATGGGATTTTGTTGTTAAATACACGGTCCCAGAACCCTGCAACAACAAGAGGACTGGAGGTGAAGCACTGTGTATGAGTGATGATAAGGGGGTTAAGACTGGGGGGTTTAGTATGGGTCTGAGCAGCTCACTGGTGAGACTGCAGCCTCTTCACTGAGATGGATGGATGAGGTAATACTCATGGGTGTCATGGCAGGAAGGCTTCTGGATTTGTGTGTTTTGGGGTTTTTTCTAAGCAAGAATTCCTGGCACTTGGGAATGGCTGGTCCTGGTCAGAAATCATCTGAGAACTCCTTTGATAAATGACCAGCAGAAGTTTACTGTAATGTGGAGTGATTCTTTGTGGAGCAGTCACCTTCACAGGGATCACCTCAGCTATTTAAGTGAGACGTCTTGTGCTTTACAGAGACAGACAAGGCCTAGATGGGAATTTACAGTATGTGTGGTGCCCCATGGCTCAGGCAGAGGGACTTAGGCTTGCCCCCGGGTGTTGGTACGGATGCTGAGGGTTTGCATGGCCATGATGCGGGTTTCTAGCCATACCCCACCACAGGGATTTCTCTTATGGTGTTTCTGTAAGCATAACTTTATTTTTACATTTCCTTTTGTAGGACTGGTGAAATTCCACTTTTGCTCACACCAGTGTTCTCTGGTGTGGCCCTGCTGTGATTAGCATTTGTTCTGTGGGACTTTTTGAAGAACTATTGCATTACTTTATCCCCAGCCCCTCAACATACCCATCGATGTTAGCTCCTCCAGGCTGGTTTAACATTGTATTTTATCTGCAAATTCCAGTTTAGTTTGAATTTTGCAGCTGATGCTGAGCCACATTGCTGGTAATTTCAGACAGAGCCCTGAGCAGTTTGAATGAGGGGGACCCTGTCAAGACACAGTCTTTTTGCTGAGTGCTTTTACTGCTCTACTCAGCGTTAACCTGCCTACACTTGGACCATTATTTCCTGTGCTCTTTTATTGTGGGATTTCTCATAATGCTGACGGATCAATAGGGCCTTTGTACCCTTCCACCTTCCACAGGTGCTTCCCTTTACTTAATGCCAGCTAAAATGTTTTAAACAAAGCACAGAGGCTCAGCCCACTTGTACTGGTTGGGTAGGTGCTATGAATTAGTTGGCAGGTTTTAATCCGGTAAAGCCTAGTTAACACTGTCCTTGTGCAGTAAGCTGATTATGATAAATAGGGATGCTGTGTCTTAGGAGGCGCCTGAAATCAGATCAACCTAATGCAGTTAGACTGGCCAGGCAACTTTGTTTTCCTTCCCCCCTCCCCTTTAACTCCTGCAGTGGTAACACTGCCTTGGCTTTGCTTAGGACACAACGATGGCAGTTGGCTGCCATCCACTCGCCGAGGTCACTGAGATTAAAGGAGCTTCTGGAAGGATGCTGTGAGCTCACATTCACCTTTGGCAGCTGCCGGCTCCCTTGCTCTTTGGCAGCAGGGTCTCTGCATCCACTGCCGGGATGAGGCCAGGGGGCAGGGATGTGAGGTGCAGGAGGTGCCTGCAGTGAACACAGATGAGTGTTGGAGAATAAGTCTGATGAGGAATGGCTGAGGGAACTGGGGCTGGTCAGTCTGGAGAAGAGAAGGCTCAGGGGGGACCTTATTGCTCTCTACAACTGCCTGGAAGGAGGATGGAGCCAGGAGGGGGCTGATCTCTCAGGGAACAAGTGATAAGACAAGAGGAATTGCCTCAGGCTGCACCAGGGGAGGTTTAGATTGGATATTGGGAACAATTTTGTCACAGAGAGGGTGCTCAGGCATTGGAACAGACTGCTCAGGGCAGTGGTAGAATCACCATCCCTGGAAGTGTTCACAAACCGTGCAGATGAGGCCCTCAGTGCCATGGGTTAGTGGTGGCCTTAGCAGCGCTGGGGTAATGGTTGGACTTGATCTTAAAGGTCTCTTCCAACCTAGCTGATTCCATTCCTGCCAGCTGCATTAGCAGTATGTCCTGTGCTCCATCATGAGACAGGACAAGTGGAGTACTTTGCCCTCCCTCTTCCTGGTTTGCAAGCACTGGGAGGCTTCTGGCTTCCTAGGAAGCAAAATACCCTGGTGGACTGATGGTCACACTGTTGGGTTTCACCACCAGTGCTGGGCATGTCCATGTGCCACTGCTCCCCTGCACAGGGGATGGGTTGGGACACAAAAGCTGCCCCCATGAATAGAGACACTCAGCAGGGTTTCAGAGTCCAGTGCCTCTGGATCCAGCAAGGAGCTTTCTGGTTTGAGGCATCATTTACAGCTCATTGATGTGTTTTCCCAGGGGTGATCCAGGACACTTAACGCCTGTGGGGAAGGTTTCCTGTCCTGAGTGGGGCTCTTGAGTGAGTATTTCAGCATTTAATGTCTGAATACAGGCTCTGTTGAGCAGTGTGGAGAATAAAGCTCCCATTTAGGATATTGCTGCTGCCTAAGAGGCTTTAGGGATTGTTAAAACTCTTGTCTCTCAGGAAATAGTCTGGCTTCATCTGTTGCCAATTACAGCCACCGGGCAGCACGGAGGCCTGGGGTGATTGTTTGCAGCTTGCCAACCTGCCTCTGGGTCCATGCAGGAGGGCAGGCACAGGAGCACAGATAGGAGGGAAGAAGGAGAAGCTGCCAAAGCCCACCAGCAGCCATGGAGCGATTGGGATGTGGAGGAAGGGCATCATTCAGCTCAGCGCTGGCATGAATTAGGGCTTCCCGTGTGCGCACAGATGGGGGCTGAAACATCATCCCCCTTTGTAGATCTGTTTGCCTCAGGGGTATGAAAACAGCCTTGAAATAGGAAACAGGACATTAACAGGTTGGAGGGAGAAAGCAGACCGTGTCCCTCCTGCAGTGCCCTGTCTGCGGGGGGTCTGCCCCCACGTGCTGCCTCCATCAGCACCCCAAAGAACAGGGCCCTTGGGGTATTTTGGCCATAAATGAGACCCGCTTGTGTTTGTGTTTTGGGCTGTCGGCAGCTCTATGGTGAGAGGGTGGCCGTGACCCCTCAGCATGAAAGAGCACCGAGGACTCGCCCAACAGGAAACGGATAACAAATTCAATCTCCTGCGAGTCTCCAGGGGAAACCTCCTCTGAAGTGGCTTTAATCCTGCTCCGGGTTAATGCACAGCACGCTGCTGGCTGTGATCCTGCTGAGGGTGAGGAGCGAGCCATGTGCTGGGTGGCTGGGTGTATGGGATGGCTCTGTGGGAAGCAGAGCATCTTCAGCTGGTGGGCAAGGCTTGCTGAAGAGCTGCTGCTCTATGTCCCCCAGGCACCCTGCCATCATGTGTGCATGCAGGAGGCAGCTTGGGGTGCCCCTCTAAGCTCCTCGTTCAGCAGAACAAGAGGTGTATCTGTGGGTTCACTTCCTTCCACTGCAAAGCAAATGGTGGGACTGTTTCTGGAGCCTTTTGCTCCCCAAACCCTGCAGAGTATTCACAGCACTGACCTAAATTAGCATTCAGCTCTCCCCCAGTGCCTCTGAGTGTTCTATGAGTTTGTAGATCCAACTGCCTGGAAAGCAGGTATTCCCAGCAGCCTGTTGACATTGCGTTGTGTTCACTGCGGATGCCAAGTTTGAAAGGCAACCTGTGGCTTTGCACTTATTTCCAGCTTCTGTTGACTGACCACATTCATCCAGCTCCAAGAGACCATTCGTCTCAATCTGCCAGTCTCCATGTGACAGACTTGTCCCCTGCCAGACTGCCCCTTGCCCTGCTGGGGCTGCCCTCCCTCTGCAGATGCTCATTTGCCCTCATCATATCTCTTTCAGGGTTAAGCCACCAGTTCATGTCCCCTGGGTCCTATTTGGATCGTGAGTGTTGACTCATCTGTGGTTTCTCTCCTCTGAGTTCATTCTTTATGAAACAGGGGCAGGCAGAAGGCGAGACCACCCTGGAGATGGGCAGGCTACACTTACTAGTCCAAATGCTGCCCTGGAGAGCTATCACTGCAGTGCAAAGGGGCCAGAAACATCTCATCTCTGGACACAGCTTTGTGAAGGAGAGCTCCTTGGAGGGACATGGCTTTTATGGTGCATTACTCCGCCTTTTCCACTGTGCTTTACTGAGAATGGGGGAAAACAACAGGGAAAGAGCCCACAAATCAGGAAGGTGTCAAAGCAACATCAGATGAGCGTTAAACTGTGCAGTGCCTGGGTGCTGGTAGGGCAGCAGCACAGCCTTGACAAGCTAGGGAAAGACAATCATTGTAAGACATTTCTACAAGCTCAAACTCCTTTGGGCAGCCTGGTCATAGGCCAGCATAAGGGAAGTCCTTTGGCAGATGCATAATGCTAGATGCCAAGGCCCTGCTTTACCTAAGTCCCCAATATAGAAGGAGCACCCTCTCCTGCTGTTGAGGCTTGAATGGAAGAGAACTCAGAAAGTTCTCACAGATGATCTGGCCTAAAGCAATGGCAGTTCTCACCCCTGTTTCTAGGTACATCCATGGAGGATCAGAGAGCAGGCAGTGGGCAGTCACACATGCAAAGCATACAGGAACTACTGAAAGGGAATGTAAAGCTTATTTGGGTTTTGGGTTCTTCAGTGCTGCATTTCTCCAGCTAATTGATTGCCCTCATGAGGGTGAGGCTCTTATCAGATCCAGAAGGGAGTCCACCTCCGGGAGAAGTGGGGGAGAAAATGTAGGGTTGATTAGCATATAAAGCGTGGTAGTGAGAGGTGAAGTTTGCTGTTGACCACAAGCAAATTCAATCAGGATATGTCCTTTCCTCCCCACTTTGATGTTGAGAGCTGTTTGCTTGCTGCAGAGTCATTGCTGAAAGCTTGGGAGGCGAGCAGCATGCACAGCTCCCTCCCATGCTCTCCAGGAGCAGTGTATCTGCACTGACAATGCACCCACATCACTTCTCACTGGAAACAGGGCTGAAATCCCGGGATCTGAGGAGCTGGCAGTCCGTGATAATAAATAGGTGTAAGGAATGTTTCTAGGCCTGAGCTACAATAGCAAAATGGATGATGCACAGGTTCATCCTCTGCATGTGCATGTCCCATACACACACACAACCAGAGCCTGACTCTGTGGGTCACTCCCCAGCAAGCGCTGGGGGGGAGCAAGAACCAGTTCTCTTCTGTCTAGAGAGGCGTAAAACCCAGGCATGGATAGTGATAAAAGGTGAGAGCTCTTTCCTGTTTCTTATGTAGCTTTCCTATTAAATGCAGTCTGACTACAGCTCTGCATAGAGATACATCTCTGGGTGTCACACACTCCCAAACCTGCTGCTGGTTGTCGGTGCTGCACCTCAGTGGGTCAGGAGCACAAAACACAGGTGCCAAGCGGGTACATAATGAAACCCGTGCACCCTCGCAGTGCTGTCAGGTTGCACCACACATGAAATCAGACAAACAAATCACGGGGCTGGGGAGCCCAGCCGTTCTGCCTGCTCACTAACCTCCCCTCCCCATGCCTCTGGCTGCTGGGATCCATGGGCTGTTGGCATGCACAAGCCCAATAGCTTGGTTTGGTAGGAGCCCAAAGTGGCTTGAATGGCAGGAGGAAACCCAAAGCTGGCGACCCCTCACCAAAGCTGTTTGGCCACTGTGTTTTGAGCACAGCTTAGCAGCAGCCAGTGACTCTCCAAAGCATGTGATGTGATAGAACAAAAGTGTGGGTGGCAGAGGATGTTAACGTGCTGGCAGTAATTCCCAGCTCTGTGACAATGAGCCACTGATATCATCACACATGCTGGGCCAGATCCGGTGTTCCTCCTCTTGCCTGAGACCCTGATGAAAGCAATGGGAACTGCCACCCGAGATAATGGTTGCGGGATCAGGCGGATGATGACACCCTGCTTTTCTTATCTCCTTATCTCTGGCACTGCCTCTCCCTCTCTCTGTCTCTTTCCACTATTTGCAGTGTTTCGTTCTGTGCTCACGAAGTGTAAGGAGAGCCCACTGGGGAGCTATAAAAAGCACACGATCCCTGGAAACTCCCTGAGCTTATAGGGAAATCACTTTTCTGCTTTGCTTCCAGCAATTAAATTGCATCAGAAGATGCCCAAATCCAAGTATTGTCTTGCTGCTGTTACCCTGGGCAAGCAGATGCTGGATAGTCTATAGTTAGGAGCAGCCAAGGAGGTGGGCTGTGCGGGGTCCAGGGAACCCTCTGCAGTAGGATGTCCTAGAGATCACCTTTGTCTGGAGCCCACCTTCATTAACCCCTTTGAGACCCCGCTCTTGACAAGGCCCAGCATGTATTGCATGCCGAGGAAATCTTACCATTTAGCCAGTTCAGGTGTTTGTATGATTGCTACTGCCTCTGCTCCCATATCCTGCTAGCGCTTGCCATGGTGTGAGCCATGGGGCTGCAGAGC
>JBCJKH010056302.1:12442-57208 GCA_039877255.1 Loriculus beryllinus
CTGATGAAGACCCACCAAGGACAAACCCTCCATCTTTCAGACCTGCTGAGGCTGGAAGCGTTTTTCAAACCCATTGGGTCAGTTGTGTGTGATCCTCATCCTTTGAGGTAACAGTGGCCATAGCGAGGTGGATCCTGACTCTGCTAGCTTCAGGGACTACCGTTCCCACCATGAGGGCTGGGGACGCCAGCTGCCCCCGAAAGAGGGCCACTGGCATCATCCCATTCTATCACTCAGTGCAGACCTGGGGACCAGAAGCTGTGGGATCCCTGCCTCCAGCCCTACACACGATCCCACCAGGGAGCTCTGCTTCCCACTCTACAGGGCATCATCTTTTTACTTCTCTGTTTCCCTTCTGTAAGCACTTTGATCTCTGTGAGGATTCAGTGCAAAAGGTGTGCGTTCCCATACACCTTTTTTTCACTTGCCATTGCAAATATCAGTTGTTTTGATGACATGTTATGAGTTTGTCTTAAAAATATTGATTTGGTTCAGGGCTGGTGCTGCAAGCATGCAGGAAGATATCCTTATCAGCTTTTGAATGCTTATAGCTGTGGAATAACTGCTTTCCCAGGAGATCACACCCGTTCACCCGGTAAAGGATGCTCTCTCCAGCTTGCTCATTTCACAGCCATAAAGGGGCCAGTCTAAATCATTACAAACACAGCTTGTTTCAAACAGGGCTTAGTTTTAGCTACAGTACAGTGAGCTGCTGATAGGTTTCGATCAGACCAAGGGACAGCCATGTGATCCCTGCGTCTCCACATCGTGCATGCAGTTTCATTGTCTAGGCATGACGATCTGATCCAGTGATTTCTGAGTCAAACCCTGTATCTCGTACTTGACTAGAGCATTTTGTGATTTGGGGACATCAAGAGAGAGAAACTCCACCACTTCCTTTGGTAGTTTGTTCCAGTGGTTAATCATCCTCACTACTAAAAATGTGAGCCTTATTTCTCACATGAACTTGGTTGGCTTTAGCTTCCCACCCCTGTCTTTTTGTGCTGGTCTCTTCCACCACATGCAGTGAAAGCAGGCCAGATGACTGAAAGCATTCCAAGTTCAAATTTGAGTAATCCTGCAGTATTTTCTATAGGACTACAATGTTATTTTCTCTATGGAAGTGATGGACGAGATACTCTGCAGCAGCTGGTGAGAAATAACCCTTCTGACTTGAAAGAATTGACCTCCACACTCTCCTCCCTCTCTGCCTCTAATTCTGTTGTAATTCCTCTTCTGCAGTTAATTAAAAGGGAATCCCCCACTGGAGGAAGAAACAGAAATAGAAAAATCCCTTTTCAGGAATAGGCACTATGTAGCTAATCAAGCTGGGACTGCATTGTTAGGAGGAACCTCTCCTAAACCAGGCCCACAGCAACCGACAGCAAGAGCATCATTTTTAGCTCTGCAGAATAAGTTGGCTGACAGCTTGTACGGATGCAATCCAGTTCCTATGTGTGAGAGCAAAAAGAAAATGCCTCACTATGAGTTTAATTACAGTTGTCGATTAGAAATCCTTTGCAGTGCACATTTCAGCTAATACAACCTTGCAATTAATCATGTAGACAGAAGCCTGCTCCTGCTGTGACCAAAATCTGACATTGAATCTGCCTCTACTGCTGCATCCTTTCCTGAACTCTGATCTAAAAAGAGAAGAAAAAAGTTCAAGGAGCTGAAAGAGAGAACTCCCCTATCTGGATATTTTTGCATGTGGTCATAAGGCTGAATTTACAGGCATTTAACAGCAAGGAAATACCAATGCCATTGCTGCTTGCTGATGAGCTCCTTCTCCCCCTTACCTGTACTCACTGGAGAATTAATGGGATGGTATTTGACGTGACAGCATTACACTCGTAAGGTCTCATAATCCCAAATGTCAGGGTTAAAACTCACGTCAATCACTCCTCTGGTTTGTCTCTAACATATCCAGCTGACACGAGTGCCTGAACTGCCTGGAAGGGAGGGAACCATTGCAGCAGCGTGTTTAATGAGTGTCCACCACAGGACAGGGTTTATTTCTGGCCGTGTGGCTCAGCGTGTCACATCACCTCCTGCCTCCATGGACCACATCTGCATGGTAGCCAATGTGACAGACACTTGCTGTAGCTTCTCCCAGGGTGATCCAATCTAGGCTGACAGCTACAATGCGCAGCAATAAATATGTGTTGTAATGATGCTATCAGTCATGACTGGACTGGAGAAATGCCTCTACCTAAGTACCGAATGTGCAGACAAAGAATGGAAGCTGCATAAATGGGTGAGGTGGCCTGCTGTGAAAAATGGTGGGTGTTAAATCCTGGCTCCAATTAAGTCCTTTGGGATAGGGGTTTGGGGTGGGATCTTTGGTTTGGTTTGGTTGTGGGAGGTTTTTTGCATGTCCATGTGTATGTGTCTAGATACAGCAGCCTGCAGGATGTCAGAATTAACCTGCCCACATCATAATCTGGAGAGCTAGAATACTGCCCCTCTTATGGCTGGAGGAAGGCATTTCTCACAACAGTTGCAAGACTCATTTCAGTCAGATGCCTGTGTGGCCCCCATCACTGCCTGCCCCAAGCTCTTCCCTATCTGAGATATACAAAGCTATCTGTGGTTCCATGTTCTCACCTTCCCTCAGATAATGCCATGGCTTTTCCCTTACTTTCTTTATTTCAACCCTTTCTGGCTCTTTTAACACAGGTGAAGGTGATAGAACAAGGGATCCTTTTCAGCCTCCAGGATGGCCATCAAAGAGCTTTGCTGCTCTTACTGACCAGAATGATGTGTCCTGGGGGAGATAGTCCTGTCTGGTCAGAGGTATGTGATGGCTTTGGTCATGGGGTCCCTCCTCTCTCCCTGCAGGTTCTCACCTGCATTCAGAGGGGTGTTTGCATGTCCCCTGTGATCCCTGTCTTGGTTGTCTTGCTGCATGGCAGGAGACAGGAGTTTCTGGACTCTTTTGGAGTGCAGAAAGCATTTGGAAAGGCCAACACATTGTATGTTGTCCTCTGAAACAGGCAGGGCATTACCAGCATGAAAGGGCTGGAAGTGTTCAAGGCCAGGTTGGATGGGGCTTTGAGCAACTTGGTCTAGTGTCAGGGGGTTGGAACCAGATGATTGTAAGGTTCTTTACAACCCAAACCATTCTATGATTCTAAGATCTCAGGTTGCTTTTCCAAACATTAAGCTCCATTTTATCTCTTGTGCACTCGGGTGGATGTGCAATGCAGGAGGCTGTAACTTAAATGTCAAGTGAAACACAAAATGAGTATGCTCATGTCTGGCTGTGGAGTATCTGAAGCATTTCTCTTGCTGATTTGTGCCATGGGAAACAGACAGGATCAGAGCAATAATGCCCCAAGACCTCCCATTGCCACACATGTCCCAGAGCACTTCCTGCTGAAGGCAAGGCAGCTCTGAGCCCTGGCCACTTGTGCCCACAGCAGATCACCCCATTGCATTAAAATCCAAAGTGTCTCAGACAGGGAGAGCGGGCTTTGGCCGCCTCTGGCTCCTTTCTGGTTTCCAGCTCTTTGACAGGGTAAATCGAGCCTTTGTCCTGCTCAGCATCATGAGGCTGGGCTTCCTGCAGACAGGGACAATGCCTTCTTGTTAAGGAGTAAGCATGTGTGGAGGAGGCTGAGCCTCAAAACACCTTCCAGCACCAACCCCTGGGACCTGATCTAAGTAATGCAAAGGCGAGTGTTGGTGGGGGAAGGATACCTACCTGCTGCTCCTTTTGGAGCCCCCTCGTATCATCACCACCTCCCTCTTGCAGGTTTCTGTCGTGGCAGCAAAAGCAGCAGAAGCAGAGACATCAACCTCTCACCTGGGATGGGGGAATTATCTTAAAATAGAGCCACCTACACCACGCTGGGCTGCGTGGCCAGCACAAAGAACACACATCATATCATCCCTCTGCGCTTAAAGCTGCAGCGTGGAAAGGGCAAAGAATGTCCAAAGTGTGAGCTGGTCAGGATGAGCCCTCTGAAAGTGACAGTCTGACCTGTGTCGATCAGAGTGAAAGCCAGCAGTGAAGTATCCTTCTTGTCCCAAACTTACTGTAGGTCTGCCCTAGGCAGGCAGGGAGGACTCGTGTCTCTAATCAAGTTCTGTGCAGTTCCAGGCCACCTAGAGGGTAGGGCTTGGGCAGGCAGTGGGAAAGGGGAGCAGATACTTCCCCTGCCTTTGAGAACATTGGGGTATTGCCAAGATGTGCACCTAGCTCTCCTGTGGTCTCCCTGCTGCTGTGAGAGAGTGCAGTTTCTCCTCTCTTTAAACACATCCGTACAAAATGCACAGGCAGGATTCTCACACTAACCTTGTGACAAGGTGGTGCCACCATATGGGAAATACATGCTGAGCCAGGCCGGTCTCATCCTGCTGCTGCACTTAAGCTTTCCCCTCACTTGTCCATCCCAGCACAAGAGAGTAGACAGAGAGAACCTCTGTCCTTTACACATCCCTGGCTGCCTTCTCTCCCTTCCTCTGGAGGTTTGTGTTCCGAGGCACCATGCTATGTGTGTGCTTATTGGTGAGACACCTGTATGGTCTGATAGTATTTTTGGCTAGCTAGCAGCATGTGATGCATGGAGGGTACTGCTGTGATCCATAGCTATAAGTATAGAAAAGAAAGCCCCTGCCACCGTGGATTCATAGCTCATCACAGTGCCAAGGCCAGGCTAACAATATCACAAACGTGTTCTATTTGTGGAAAAGCGTTAGTTGTTCTTCATGGGTAGTCAGTTCCTGGAGCTGTTAGGATAAAAAATGGGGCAGCAGCTTTAGCAGCCTGTTGTCTGTAGGATCAGGTGATGCAACAGGAACATCATGGCTGCGCAGTTTCTCTGGGACTGATCTCCCTTGGTGGAACAGTTTCCAAAGGCAAAGCTGGTTTGTATATCTCTAAGCCCCATGGGTTCAGGTGCCCAAGATCTTTCCAAATCAGTCCAAATAAGTATTTTTTCCCCTTCCTGGTAGATAAGAGATGTATTGTAAACAACCCAAAACTGTTGGTGATTCAGTCAGTGGAATATGCGTCAGATGTCCCGATTCCCAAAGTAGCACCGCTAAGGTCTGGCTGGTGGCGTGTTCCAGCAGCCAGCTTTCCCGGGAAGCTGCTCCTCAAACCACACTCCCACTGCAGCACTGCTTCCCAGAGTGCTGCCTATCAGGGGCGTGCTGAGAGGTCCCAGGGGTGGAGGAAAGAAAACGTGTATGTGTGTACCACGGTCCTGATGGTGGGAATGAGAGATGAGCATCAATCACGGAGGGTCACTTCACCACCCCCTCCTAAACTGGGCTTCCACTATCACTGCAAGCAATGCTGGGCAAATGTTCTGGCAAGTGACAATTTTTTTCCCAGCTCAGCCCTGTTCTCTTCCCACCCCTATTTCCCTGTGAGTTGACTTCTGCCTACACAGATGCTTCTAGACCAGCCTGAATGCATTCTCCATTGTGTGCTGATGGCATGGTGAGGTTGTACTGATGCACGCTTTCTTCGCCTGGATTTCTAGGTTTTCCTGCATGTAGGCAGAGAGCAGCGTGATGCTGTATGACTGAAGTCCCTGCTCACAGTTCATGAATAATAAAGACTACCAAAGCTCACAGCCCAAAAGCCATGCTCTGGAGGAGCTCCAGAACACATTCATGGAGCAAACCTCCGCAGTGGTGTGAAACGTGATGGCCTCATGTTGGTCTTCAGTCAGAGGTTGCACTCCACACCCTGGAGCTGGAGGAAAGGATGGTGCAGGATGGTCCAGCCTCTCCAGTGTGATGATCTCTGGCTCAGCTCGGATCTTTCCGTGGATAGTTTAACAAAGGAAAGCAAAGCAGAAGCCACTGGGTGCAGGAGGGATGGAGCAAGCATCTGTTTATAGGGTTAGTGTTTTCCTTCTGCTTTGGAGGACTGGCTGTTACTTGCTTTATCAGGACTTACGAGCTGAGGCTATCTGGTAGCCATAGGCTATAAGGTAGCCCTAGCGATCTTCGCCATGAGCAGCCCATGTCAGAAGAGGCATTTCCCAGGAAGAACTTGGGAAGGGCTAGAAGAAGAGCCTATCTTTGAAATCCTTAATTTGAAATTAAATAAGAAAGTCTTAATAAACCTGGAAATCCCCCTTTTAAATCTGATACAGCAGCCTCTTCTGGGCCTCCCAAGCCCTCAGGGAGGATGTCATTGCACAGTGAGATTAAATGCATTTAAAGTTGAGGGGCCAGGGAGGTGGGGACCCAAGGCCTGTTTGCACTTGTGTAAAGGAAAGCATCAACTGAAGGAGCTCATCTGAAGGTAGGCCCATACAGGAACAGCCTCTTGCTCAAAGGAGACCATCCTTTCCCAGGAACGGGAGCTAAATAAAAGTTGACTTTTTTGTACCTAGAAGGGCTTGCTGGAGGTGCTGTGTGCAAACAGAGCAGCAAGGTGGTTTCTGTTGTAGGAGTTCCTGTGCAACAGGCGTTTGCCGTATCTGCAGAGGAAATCAGCACTGTCACCCCACGAGCTCTTTTCCACCCGTAGGAAAATGTGGTGAAAACTCGCACTATAAGCAGCAGCATTGTATTGGGAACAGTTTCCAATACAAAGTTGACTTAAAAGGATCCTGCCTTGGTTCACCTTTGATAATGCCAGTACAAATCCTCACCCAGGTCCTGCTGGTCTCAGATCATGCCCTTCCTACAGGGCAAAGGTGAGCAAATGCACGGCAGGGATCATGCAGGTGGTTTAACTCTTCTGCTTTTAAATGAACAGCATTTTTGTTAGCATTTACTTCCATATTTACTTCTGCTGAAATATAACTATGTATTTTATGGGCTTAGCATATGATACCCTCTTTGCTGGTGAAATACAGGGTGGAACTTAGCCCTCCTGGCACGAATCATTTTGATGCTCAGAATGAAAGCTGTAACGGGTTGAGAGTGATGGGGGTGTTTTATGTTATGAAGATGCTCGAGTGGGCTGTGCCATCAAAAGGATACAGAGTGGAAGCCACATCCTGCCGACTTGGGTAATCCATAAAAGAGCTTTCAGTGTTTTCCCTTGGAGTAACAGCTTTAAATTTTAATAAGCTGTAGTGTACTTTCACCGGATGTCATAAGCTGATACAAAGTTTAAATGGGGTTAAGTAAGTAGGAGCCTAGGAGAAAGGAACATAAAAGACGTAAATTATTTCCTCTCTTTCACAAGTTTGTTTCACCAGGTTTATTTTTTGGGTGGGTGGGGGAGAACAATATTTAATTCAAATGATTTTTTTTTCTTCTCTGGATGATTCAGGGGTCAGGGGATGGAGACAACCCTTGAAGCAATGAAATCAATCAAGTTGCTAATTCAGGTTACTTTGTCATTTACCAAGGATATTGACCAAGTCACAGACTTGTGCGCCTGAACCTGATCCGCGCAAGCCTGTAACGCAAGGATTTGTAGGTAGACTCTTTGAAAGGTCACCCACCCAACCCCTACCCCCAGGCAGGATTGGCTGTGTGTTAAATCTGCCCAGATAGACCATTGTGCAACCTGTTCTTGGAGCCTCAGCTGTGGAGAACAACAGCACCCTCACTCAAGAAGCTTCCCCCACCTACAGCAGATGTGCCTGCCTTCACTTCAAGCCCATTACCCTCCTGTTACCGTGGGTGAAAGAGGAGGTCTGGTTTATCTGCTTCCTCTTTGCAGCTCTGGGTGGCACGTTTGCTGTCACCACAGCCTCCCGCAGCCCAGCGGCTCCAGCTGCTTCCTCTTTCCCCTCAGCTGCCTTCTAGATACACTGCAGCAGCCCCAATACCATCCAGAAATACCATCTAGGATGATGCCCAAAGCCTACATCTAGCTTCTGCTTGTTTCCTCTTTGCAAAGGTGGGATAAAGAGCGGTTTGGGGCATGGGATGTGCAGTGCCATGCTTGGAGCTGGGTAATCCTAGAGAGTTTGCATCATGACCCACTGCTGTCACTGCCTGTGCCTTGAAAACAAATAGGGGCTGTGGAGTGGGGTTTCTTTCCTGCTACTGGCAGTGTTATAGAAAACAGAGGTGTAATGGGGTTTACTGTGTTTATTTTGTTTGCTTCTGTGTAGCCTACTGAAATGGTTCTAAAACATTCTCAGCTAAAAGCATCAGCTACTCCATTTTGAGCTTAAAAAGTCATTTCTCTACCCAGGAGATGTACTCGTTCTCAGTGGAGCGGGCATAGTAACACGCACTGTGCAGTGGATTATATCTATGTGATTATACCCTCCAGGCAACAACCTGGTGCTTAAGAATGAGTCACTCAGAAAGACCAAGGCTGAGGGAATCAGGTTCAGCAATTATAAGATTTGCTTCCAAAAGATCTGGACCAAAGTAATCAGTGTTCCCCCAAGATATGCTTGTGCTAATAGTCAATTAGGTGGTTTGTGTGAGAATATTTTATGTTGTTTGATGGCTCCCAACAGTCTAAAGAAGCAGTAACCACACACAAGGACTAGGATTCACAGCATGAGAGGCTGGATGGGCTCTGATGGGCAGGAATAGCCAGGAGATGTGAGTAAAAACCTGCCCTGGCTAATGATGGCAGTGCTAGTAGGAGGATATCTGCCAGTGCAGAACAGGAGCAGGTTCCTGGGAAATACATCCAGGAAAAGGGAAGAGACAGGACGAGAAGGCAAGAAATGCGTGAGGGGAAACAGTAGCAGGAAGAGGAAAGAACAAATGAGAACTGGCAAGTTGATAAAAGAACAAAAGGGCTTTGTCTCACATTAAAGGCAGCCAACTACACAAATAATTTTCCCATGTAAGCAGTTACTGCTGCTAACCCAGGAATGTAGATGCGAATGGGAAGATGGGTCCTTTACATTCATAACTGGGTCTGCAAGTGCTCCATCAATACGGTTCATGATGCTCAGAGCCACGTCCGGCGAGTGGAGAAATTGAAACTTGATTGTGCAGATAGCTGTAATTCCTGTTTTACAAACTGACCGTCCATCTGTACATGGGAATAAGTCATCAGCTGGTGGAACAGAAAGAACCGTGGCTTCTAAAAGGAGACAGGAGGTTCGGTTTATTCCTCTTTCACTCCTGACAGCAGCTGTTGACAGCAGCTTGCAGCAGTCAGTGGAGTCACATAGGTATGAGTCAGGTAAGAATCAGAGGTAAGGCTGAGATTCCCTTTCAGCCTGATTTTCAGAAGTGCTGAGTGCAGTTAGCTCCTATTCAAAACAAGGCAACATTTAGCTTAATTCTGGTTTATGGCAGCAGAGCTTGGAATATAAACCACGTCTGAGAGGCACCTGGGACAAAATAAAGACGAATTTGTTTGGTTCTCCATAATTATATAGGCTGTGGCATGCATTTTTCCTAATTCTTTGGGAATAGTCGCTTATGATTACGGATTTGTTACAGAATGTAGATTTGAAGTGAAAATTGTATGAACTCTCTTTTTATTGTAAATGCCCAAGCAGTTACTGATCAATTTATTAGCTTTCTGGGGTAAGAAGAAAGATTCAAGCTTAACATCATATCTATGGGGCCATGAAGTGAGGGGGGTGGTTGCCATGACACAGTCTGCGTATGAGAGTGCTTTACACCCTCTAGAATCAGCTTTTGGCAATGGGGTTTTCTGCTGAGACTGAGAGAAATCTGATGTTCATGATTCAGTCTGGTCTTTAGACTTTGTCTCAAGAGTCATGACACCGATGAGGTCTCAGCTTGACAATCCCCTATTGCCACTGCTCAGCTGTCCTTAGCCCAGGGTATAAATCTACCTGTCTTCCAGCTCTCCATTTACCGGCACGAGCTTATCTCACTGCTTGTGCTGTAAGCATTTCGCCATCAGCCACTCCAAAATTAGAAACTGATGTTATGGAAAACTTAATAACATTAAAGAAATGCCAACCCATCTTCTCTGCTGTCTTGGGATGTGCTTTGTTCCTCTGAGGCATTCCTTGCATTTCACAACCGACTGGAGGATGGGGGCTCAGGATTGTGCCCCAGCAGGGATATATGATATAGCTCCGGCCCCAAACTAGGATCCCACAGCATTTATGGATCTCCTGTGTGATCCCTGATCTGCCTTTCCTTCAGTCCCCTTCCCAGCAGTAAGATTGCTCACTGGCTTTCTCTCACCTTTGGTCTTGGGGTTAACTCTCTGGGGAGACAAGCACACTTGTAGCCTCCAGCACAGGGCACCCCTTGTCTCAGCTCAGGCAAACTGAGTCCTAGAAACTCAGCTGATCTTGACTCTTTTCCTCCCCCGGAAACACATTTCCCATTCATTTAGTCACCTAAGCCCCTTTTAAAAGCTGCTTTTGAGTTGTATTCTCTCCAAAAAGCAGCATCTTGCCCTAGAGCCATGCCTGCTGGCTGCTCCCGCATGGATGCTGTGCCCTGGGAGCTTTCACCTGGAGTGGGGGTTCAGTTGTAACCCCAGGAGCTGGAGCCTCTCCTCCCTAGCTGCAGTGAGGTTTTCCCTTCACAGCACTGTGAACAGGCAGAAACAAAGAGCTCAGAGGAGGTGGGGAGGGGAGAAGGGAAGAATGAGCTAGGTTAGGGGAAATACAGCCTGGAAGAAAAGGAAAGGACCAGTTGATCTGAAAGCCCCGATAAAAGCCCAAGACAAAGGACGAAAGAGCCTGGGAGATTATCAAGGGGAAGCGGGAGGAGGAGCAGAAAGATGCAGCAGACCCGAAGTGGGAATGATGTAAAGTGCTGCAGGGAGGAGGGGAGTTTCCTACCTAGAGTAGAGGGTGGTTTAAGTTACTCAACCACCTCCGCTTACAGGAATCGAGCCCCTTTGTCCCTTCTGGCTGGGAGCACCTGACAAAAGAAGGAGCTGCTCCAGCAGGGAAAAAGTATCCTTGTCCATCCCACAGCCCTGACAGCATCAGCCCCGATTGCTCATCTATTTCCAAATACAACCGAGTCATTTCGCTGGTGGGCAGAGAAGTCAGGGACACTCTTGGTGTCCAGCACCCTGCAGTGAGGAAGCATTAGTAGTGCTGTTGTTAGCCTCGTTATTTTCTTCTAATAAAAAGGTAGCCATGACTCACTCCATTAAGAAACAAAAGAAGAGCTGTAATCTACTGAAAGGCAGTTGTTTGGATGCTCGGCATTAGGTGTGTAAAAGCAGGAAGGTCAGCTGCAGGTCAGGTCTGGTCATGTTCACCCTGCCCAGGATAGGCCAAACTTCAGGTATACTCCATAGTGGTTATTTGCTGGGGTGGTGTGATCTGCGCCCTTCACTTCAACAAGGAGTGGGGGGGGAGGAGGGTGTTGAAGCTCTCTTTCCCACCCCTCCACATTTCACTTGGGTTTCCTGAGAGGAAATGATGCTCTCGTGTGACTCCACTGGCCCCCTGCTTTCTCCCGGGAGGGAGGAGCACGCTAGCTCCTGCCCGCAGCCCCTCTTCCCTTCCCTGTGCCGCAATGGGACCAGTTCTCCAGCTGGGCTGTTACTGGGGGGGGGGGGGGGGCAAGCCCCCAGGGAGCCAAGCTGCTTCTCAGGGAGGAAGAAGCCGCTCCTGAGGCTGGGAGGCAGGAAGGGCAGGCTGTGTTCAGGGGGTTTCCTGTGGTGGGATCAGTCGCTGTGCCCCTGCCAGTGCCAGATTGCCTCCCTGGTGAAAAGTATAGGGAGAAATCAGCCTACCCATGGGATGATGTGAAGGTTTTCAGCATTGTTGTGGCCATGGCTTCTCATGGTGGGGATCTGGTTCTGGCAGGGACCACACTGGCACATGGGGACACCTAACCCAGCCATGCAGCTCTGGTCATGTCCATGATGGCTGCAGGAGCAGGAAAGGAGCTGCTTTGCATGACGGCAGTGGCCAGGTGAAGCACCCACGCTAAGGCGCTCCGTGAACATCTGCCCCTACCCACAAGCTGCTTCTATTTTTGTTCCACCTCGTACCCTGAGTGACTCAGAGGAGGGGAAAAGGGGGGTCAGGTTAGAAGGAGCCAGCCGGGGGCTGCAGGGGGTGGGGGATTTGAAAGAGGAAGAGGAGGAGAAGGTGCTTCGAAACCAGTAGTTGCTATTCTTTTAATCAGCCTGAACCTTTTCCTCCGCACTCAGCCTCTTTCATGCTTCTCTGTTTCAGCTGCAGGCAATCTGAGGCAGCGATGGCACTTCCTGACTCCTATTGAGGTGAACATACTTTCAGGGCACCATCAGAATAAATGACGCCTTGCTCTTAGACAGCTCCACTGTAATCTCTGAGGCTATAGTGAGCTGGAGCTCATCCTTTTGCCCAACTTCTTCCAGGAATTTCCAGATCTCTTTTTGGTCACTTTGCAAGACTTATCTACAAGGAAAAGGCAAGTGCCCAATTTCCTAATTCCTGTGCGTCTTAGTGTCGTGACTTTTGGACACAGGCACAGACGGAGGTCTGTCATGTATATCCCGCAGGTCACTGAGGCACAGTCTCACAGCCTCAAAACCCAACACAAGGAAAAGGATATAAGACACCCCCTCAAACAGCCGTGTAAGCAATTTTCCCATTGCAGGTGCCCCCCATCCATGACCCACTCTCCAAGCGTTCATTCATTCTGCAGAAAAGGCACATCTCGCTTTGTCCCAAGCTGCTACTCCTCATTTCCTCCTTTGCTGCCAGATAACCACTTCCCCGAGGATATTCCCCGGGGCAATCCACACTTATCACTGTGCTCAGGCTTTGCTGGCGGTGAGAATGTGCACAGAGAAGGGGGAACAAGGGGAACTGAAGCCCCTCTTTGCAGCCCGGTGTAAGAACCCTGCTCCAGCACTGCCATTCCTCCTTCCTCCTCTCCTCTCCTCTCCTCTCCCTCCCTCTGCTCCCGGGGCAGGGATGATGCCGGGATGAGCCTGGGGCCGATGACTGCAGAATTTTTGCGGCGTTTTTCAGCTTCCTCTGCCTCCAGCCTGACTAACGCTGCCTGCGCGCCCGCGGCCCCCGCCGCGCTCCGGCGGAGGGAGGGGATCCCCGCCACGGGGCGGTGCTGCCGGGCGGCGCGGGGCGGGCGATGCCCATATTTGGAAAGCGGGCGCGTCACTCCCCTTATATGGGCAGTGTCGTCAAGGCCCGGCCTCCCATTCATATAAATGCCCGGTGGCTGCGGCCGGGATTCCCTGCCCGGGCTCGGCGCGGAGCCGCGGTCCCTCCGTCCCTCCCGTCCTATCGCCGCTCTGCCGCGCTAGCACCGGGACTCCCCAGCCGCTCTCCCTGCTCCTGCCCCGCGGCCGGCATGAAAGTCACATCCCTCGACTGCCGGCAGCTGAGGAAGCTCCTGCGGAAGGAGCCCTCCCGCTGCCTGGTGCTGGACTGCCGGCCCTACCTGTCCTACTCGGCCTCTTGCCTCCGCGGCTCGCTCAACGTCAACCTCAACTCCGTGGTGATGCGGAGGGCCCGCGGCGGGGCCGTGCCGCTCCACTTTGTGGTGCCCGACGAGGCGGCCCGGTCCCGACTGCTGCTGGGCGGTGAAGGGGCGGCTGGGGCAGCTCGGCTGGCGGCCGTGGTGGTGCTGGACCAGGGCACGGGGCACTGGCAGAAGCTGAAAAAGGACAGCACGGCACAGATCGTCCTCAACGCCCTGCTCTCCAGCCTGCCCGAGGCTGGGGCCAGGGTCTGCTTCCTGAAAGGTGAGAGGGGCAGCGGGGAACGGGAGGGTAAGAGTTTAGGAGGGCGGTGTGGATCGATCCCCAGAGCCCCTCCGGCTGGCGGCAGCCCCGTGGTGGTCCCTTTCCTTCTCCGCCACCACCAGCCCACGATTAACGTGGTTGTTGTTGGAGGGCAGCGAGGTAACGCCGGGATTTCGTTTCTTTTCCACCCACTGGACATAAATCCCGGATAGACTCGGCGGGCTGAGCCGACATGCCTTTCCGCTCACCCCCGCCGCGCGTTTAATAAGCTGATGGGAAGCAAAGAATATTAGGGAAGAAGAGTAAAAGTTGGGGATTATCAAAGGGAGAAGTGGGCGAGAGGGATCGGGGCTGCGTGGAAAATAAAATCAGCCCCATGGGAAAAAGGAGACCCGAAGCTGCCGCTTCTCGCTCTCCGCCCGGTGGCACGGGGCGGCTCGTGTTGGGCGCCCGAACCCCGGGGATCGTTGCCTGCACCTCCACCAGAGAGCTCTGTCTCTCCATCGGGCACACCGAGGCTGGCAAGGGAAGCCCATAGTCAGAACTCCGGGGCTTGTAGAGGGAAAGAAATACCTCCTCACGTGTATTACAGCCCTTTGGTTGCCGTTCTTTGTTTTCCTTCCGTGTAACCCGGGGACAATAAAATGATAAAAAGAAATCTCAGTCCGCCCTTCCCCTGCTCTCCCACCCCTGCCTTCCCTCCTCTTCTCCAGGTAGCGCCTTTGTCCCTTTGCCCTCTCCCTCCCCGTGCTTCCCACCGCAGTCGGGCAGCGCTCGGAGCTCGCCCTTGTCACCGCACACCCGGGGCTGCGGGGCTCTCCGGAGGGGGTCACGTCGAAGCTGGGGTTCCTAACCCCCTCCCCCTTACCATATCCCGAGGCCACAAATGGAGGAGAAAACCAGGCGATGTTTCTTGAATGAACTCTGCTCCTGTGTCCTCACTGGCCCGGGTTAATTCACTGCTGTTAAGCATTTCGTCATGCTAGTTCTTGCCCTGATGTGCTCACTTTGGTCTCCTATAATTAGCACTGTCCCGAGTACATCCCCACCGGGGTAGAGGTACCTCCAGGCTGGTACTGCTCGATGTTATGAGGAGGGACACCCCCCGCCCTGCCCCTGTCCCCCCCAAAGCACCAGTTGTACTGCTGCAAGGCAGGGGTACTTGCACTGTGATGGGGCAGTCAAACCCTCTGGGACCTCATTAAACCGAAGATGAAAAGGCACTTCCAGGGTCATACAGGGAAGTCTGTGGCAAACCGGGGGCTGAATTAAGCTCTACTGATTCTCAGCCTGCTCGTTTAGGTACGAGATAGTCCTCTCCTCATAGACCAGCCCCATGCTTTTAAGTGGTGACTGTGGCTGTGGGCAGTTTATCTGGGATGGGGGTTTGGTGTAGGCTCTACTCTGTGCCTTTTGTGTATTGCAAAGTGTCTTATCTTGAAAGCATTTCCCTTTCATGGATGGGAAAGTTTCTTCCTTTTCCTGATGCTGTTCCCCTTTACTGGAAGTGCTCTGTGTGTCAGGATCAGGCCCATGAAGTCCACAGCTCCGTTTCAGGTCTGATGCAGCCTGAGGAGCTGGTGACTCAGTGGGCAGCACTGGTGATTCACCAGGACCACCGACCCCCAGGAAGCTGTTGTGGTCTGGGGGAAGGTCTTTGTGCAGAGAGGATATAAATCACCCTGAAGCAGTGGGCACTTCTTCTGGGGGTCTGTAACACCAACTTTGCAGATAACGGGCTGTAAAACCATCAGGAAAATAAAACCTCCCTGAGGTTTCCTTTGTATTCCCGTTCTCCCTAAGAGTGGGAAAGCTGGGAGGAAATGTTGGTTACTTAAGGGCTAAGGTGGTCTTACCTTGGCCAGCTTGGATGGGGCTTGGAGCAAACTGGTCTAGAGGAAGGTGTCCCTGCCCACGGCAGGGGGTTGGAACTGGATGTTTTTTAAGGTCTTTTCCAACCCAAACTGTTCAATGATTCTATGATATGAGCAGGTTTCCCCCATAAGCATGGCCCCAGGCAGGGGGCAGCTAGTGTAGGCAAGCACAGGCCAAATGGCACAGCAGGCCCTGTTCCATCCCTCACTTTCTTCCTTTCAGGGGTGAGCATGTCGTATCTTTCATCTGTGTAGGTGAAGTTTCATTCTGGGTAAGCTTCAGCCCCAGCACAGCACTGCTTGTGTGGTGGAGGGAAGATCATGCAGCAAGATAAAATAAGGACTCTTCCCTTGGTGATGACAAGGATTCTATTATCTATTGATTAAAACCAAAGCGCAGCCCAGCTCTCCGCGATGAGCCATCTAGTATTTGCAGAAATGACCTCCGGGAAGCTAGGTTGAGTGGGGAGGGGGAAGAGGAGATTGCTGGAGGATGGGATGAGGAGATGACTCACTGTAAGAATGGCCTGCAAATATCCTGATCCTCAAGGCTTGTAATTAACCATTCACCAGCTGCATGCGTTTGCTGCCCCAGAGACATGAGCCATGCATGTCTGTTCGAACACACACGCTGATTTGGCTGGGGTGGATTTCTGTGTTCATTCAAGAGTAAAAACAACAACACAGGGAGTCAATGGGTATTTATATAAGCATGTTTTTCCTATGCAATGGCAGTGTTTGGGGGTCAGGGAGGAGATAAGGTCAGCTATGCAAAACAAGAGGATTTAAAAGTCTTCCCCGTGAAGGACAGCTGAAGATCAGGAAAGCGGAGGAGTGTGGAGAGCTGCCTGTGCTTGCTGGCTTTTCACACTGCAGGTTGTTAGGGATATCGTTTTATGGGCCCAGTTGTTGTGGATATCACTTTATCACACACGCAAACACCCTTATCGTCTCCATGGTCCCTTGGCTGCTTGACCCGCTGTGAGCTCTGGGGCGAGCTGACTGTGTGTGCCAGGGGAGTAGGAGGAAAGGTGGGTGCCAGCTCACTGCCAAGTCACCCTCCAGCCCTCCGTCATGGAAAACACTTTCATCACCTTCAGTGGGCTTTGGATGGTGCTGGCCTCTTGCAACACGAGGATCCCAAGGCAGGGCTGAGTGGGCGATGGCAGCACTTCGTGAATTCGAGCACACATCTGCTCAAACATTGCAAACCAATGACACAGTGGTGTTACGGGGCTGAAATGTCAAGGTACCAGGCAGTCCCCGGTAGGGGCCCTGCGGCCGCTCAGATCTTCAGTGCTTCCTTTGTTTCATAACCTTTCCTTCCACCAGGGCACCCGCACTGACCC
Organism: Loriculus beryllinus; assembly: GCA_039877255.1. Lineage (NCBI taxonomy): Eukaryota > Metazoa > Chordata > Aves > Psittaciformes > Psittacidae > Loriculus > Loriculus beryllinus. Next base: position 29,218 of record JBCJKH010056302.1, read on the forward strand.
CGCTTATCAGGGTGAAAACAGTTGCAGGTGAATGAATCACATTGGGGTTTTGCTTTCTGAGCCGTGTTTACTTGAGGGCCCTGCTCTGGAGGATTATTGAATCTGGCTGTTCAAGAGCTTTCGCAATTCATTCCGGTTCTGAAAGAGCACAGGTGGCAGACATGTGGCACGCCACTGACGTTTCCAGGCTGCTTCTGCTACCTGGCTTATTCACATTCATTTTAGAGATCCTGTGTTTCCATGCAGCGTATTCCCAGCCTGGAAATAGGCTGATTTAGCTGATGACAAACTTTGAGTAACAATGTAATAACAGGATTAATTCCTTTTCATTAGTAGTGCACTGAATGAAATCAATGCAGTCCTTAACCATGCAGAATAGCTCATGTGGGGCTATTCAGTTGTCAAGTGCTGTCACAGGATTTCATTAAGTTTCATAGCTGTTATTTAATAGATTGGTTTCAGTGGGACTGTCTTCATTACCTCGCTGTCTCGTGCATTGTGGTGATTAATGACACAGTTGCAAGCATCCCCCTCTTGTGCTTATGTCCGTTCAGAAATGCAAGGAAAATATTTCTCATGCTGTCACAGTGTAAATAGTAATGACAGATGTAGAGAAGATGAGTCCTGAGCACAGAAATCTCCACCTCAAACACTGGGAACACCGCTCTTGCATAAAACCTGTGGGAGGGAGTTTAGTTCCTGCTGTACTGGAGTTAATGGTTGATAGATTCGACAGAATTACATTCACTAACAGTTTTAATCTGGATCCACCAGCTTTTGGCAAGTTAATAATTGTCAGTAGTAATAGAGGTTTTACTTTGGGTGCCTGAAGCCTTTTAAACAAAGGCATTTCCCAGGGGAGCACTATCCCTCATTAACCCCCTGGGGCCCATCGCTGTGCAACTGATGGAGCCTCATTTCTCCTCTAGTTAATTAAAACAGGTTTTGCAAGTACAAACATTCATATCTTCCTTTTTCTTTTTCCCTTTTTCTCCCTAGGGGGGTATGAAACCTTTAACTCGCAATATCCTGAGTGCTGTGTGGATGGAAAACTCATTTCCCTGGAGAGGACTGAGGCAGAGAGAAACCTTGCCAGCCACTGTGAGAAGCAGAGCACCAACCACAAACCTGCTTATGACCAGGTATGTGTCATGGCTGCAGTGGTTGGCCTTCCCCTTGGGTCTTCTCCCACCTACCTCCGGGCTCTGGAGGCTGGAAGGGTGCCGGTGGCTCTTGTACCGGTGTGGGTTGTCAACAAGTTGTCACAGTCCAGGTTGACAGCCCATGTGTTGAGTAAGATGCTCTGGTCAGCATTGCCTCTGCCTGGCTTCAAAATTAGGCAATAGGAGTAAAAACACCTTGTCCAGCCCCCAAACTGTACTTGTGTCCCATCTATCACACAGCCCGGCAGCAGCTCATGCCTCCCCAGGAGGAGAGGCTGCCTGAAGCATCGTTTTCCAGCTGGCAATGTAGTATGCATTGCTTGAGCCTCCTCTGAGAGCCCAGGAGCAATCTGAGCCTGGTGGAGGCGGCCATGGCTGTGGGGCCACTTCAGAAACCCCACTTCCTTGGGCAGGGGAAGCGGGGTTTCCACAGGGGAAGTCACTGCCCGCTGGCCCAGCCTGGGGAATACGTGTGCTCCGAGATGTCACCCTGCGGTCAGGCTGCTTCCGCCGGGGCGTGCGTTTCCTGGTGCTTGGGGGGAGCCCCCGGTGATGCCCCCCTGCATCTCCCACCGCAGGCTCCATCCTTCCGCCCTGCGTGGCTCCTGCCTGTCCCCGGTGTGTGGAACCTGCTGTGGGGGCGGAAAGCTGGTTTCTCACAGCTGGGGGCTGACAGCAACACTTGTGCATCATGGAAAGTTACCTGTGATCTCAAAACCCCGGTGTCAGGCAATGGCTGGTTTTGTTTCTTTCACAGTCTCATCTCCCAGCCTTTGCTTGCGCTGAGGAAGGAGGAACCGAGATGACATCTCGGGGCGGGTGACGCAGTGGGTGCTGCTCTCCAGGGAGGTGTGAGGGGATGAGGAGCTCCGATTTTATTGCTTTACTTCAGCTTTGGAGGTTTAAGTGGAAGGGCTGAGCCCTGGGCTGAGTTAGAGCAGCCTCTTCCTCTGTCCTCCTTTTCCTCCCTGCTCAGAGGTGGCTCCTGGCCTCACCTGTGTTTTGGTAAAGCCTCAGAGGGAATGGACCTCTCGCATCTGAAAGCGCTTTTGTTGCATCCTGAGGGGCAGCACTTTATAGAAAGCCAGAAACATCCCGCACGTGAGTGGGCTCGATGTGACGTTGTGCTTCACAGATGTGGATAGGAAAATTAAAACCTTCTTGCTGCGTGGGCTTTGCCATCGCAGTGATTTACTGGCCAGCAGCACTGGGGTCCAAAAGCACCAGTGGGAGAGGGAACGGGCACCCACGCAGGCTATCAGGACTTAAATACTCTTGGAAAGGAATTACATGTTTCTACTCCTTCTCTTCCAGGGTGGTCCGGTCGAAATCCTGCCTTTTCTCTACCTTGGTAGTGCCTATCACGCTTCCAAGTGTGAGTTTCTTGCCAACCTGCACATCACAGCCCTGCTCAACGTCTCCAGGAAAAGCTCGGAGTCCTTCAAAGACCAGTATTGCTACAAATGGATCCCAGTGGAGGACAGCCACACAGCAGATATCAGCTCACACTTCCAGGAAGCCATCGACTTCATCGGTAGGTCCAAATGAGCACATTTCCAGACCTTCATGTATTTTAAAGTCATTTATTTTAAAAGACATGTTGGTGGGAAGGACACATACTTTTGTGTATGTTCCCAGATGTCCAGCAAAAGTCTATGCTCCCTCCTTCCCAAGCGTTTCTCCTGGTAAAGGGATTTCTATGAGGAAGGAAGGAGGAGGGACTTTCAGAGCAAGGTCTTTGTCCTCCCCAGGCTGGGAGGCTCAGGAGAGGAAATGCCTCCTCTTGACTGCCATCAGGCTGATGAGGCATGTAGCTGGTTAGATTCATTTTCAAAGCAAGCATAGGTGTAACTTCAGCATGACAAGGAGCAAAGAAGTATGGTTGAATAACACCAAAGTCTATTGATTTTTTGTAAAGGAAGAAAACCAATATCGCTTCCTTGGCCTTGCATACCAGACCGTGTAAAAGCAGAGTCAGCTTTTTACCTCGCTCTGCTGAGATATCCTAAAGCCAGTGTCTTAGAAATCCGGTATCTCTCCTTGTCACAGAGCTCCTTCCATTGCTCATTTTGTTCATACCAATATCCCACCCTTAAATACCTGGATGCAAAGCAACGAAGATGCCTTTAGAAAACCCTGTGCCATCCTTCTCAAATCTCCCTGTATAAGGCTGGGGACGTGAGTGCACACCAGCCCTGCCAGGTAGCACAAGGGAGAGGCTCCTTGTACAGGGTGGTTTAGTGCAGTGGAGCAGCTGGAGCCAGGGTGCTGGTGAAATCGGTGCTGTTGCTCTCCAGGAACATTCAAGAGAGACATAGAATAAACCCCCAGCCACAGACTCACTGGGCTCATTGCTCAACTGAGTTCAGTCCTTCAGCAGAGCAGGCAGAACTGCAAAAACCTTCCCTTCTTGGTAAGGGACTTTTCATACCTTTCAGGGAAAGGATAATTGATGACATTCTTCTGTCCCATCCCCAACCCCTTCTGATAATTGAGTCAATTGGAAACTTCCCAGGTTGAGGATGACTTTAGTTTTCACTTTCTTTTAAATCTGGGCGTGTGGTGTCAATGCTGCAGATGACTCAAGTCCATGTCTTCCTTATTTTGTGCAGTAGTTAAATATAACCGGTTGTGGTGGCACCAGTCCCCAGGCAGGCAATTGAAGACAGGCGAATGATAACTTGCTCAGCCCTGTGTTGCTCCGCTGAGTGCTACACTCAGCTCAGTTATCCATAAACTGGAGCCTGAACATATTGCTCAAGGCAATAGAGCAAAGAATGTCTATTTTTGAACTGTATTTTTTGTGTGGAAAGGGTTTATTTTAAGCACATTCTCTTTAATCTAATAACAATCATTGTGTTGTGCGAGTAACCGCAGTGGCTCCTGTTGTGTAAAATGGGTGCTTTGCATAAGCCTTTTATATCCTGACTTAAGTCCAAGCATCCTTTAACCAGGCTGTAATTAGTAACTGCCTACCAGCCCTTGTGTGCTTTGTGGTGAGGCCCCAGGGAGTAAGCTCAGCCTCTCCACCCAAGGGCACCCACCAAGGGCTCAGCACTTGGTACTGCCACGTGCTGCTAACCAGCCAAACAGGGAGTTAGGACTTAAAAGTCCTGGTTTTCTAGCAAAGCTGATGAGAGGAAGGCAGCCCTGCAGCATCTGAAAGACCTGACAGTCTGGGCTTGGGTCAGCACTTTGAGCTGCAGGCAGAGAAGTGAGGGTACAGCAAACACAAGCATTGCCCAGATACCTGATCTCTATCTTGCAATGCTCTGCAAAGCAAGAGTTCCAAAAAAGAAATAGGCATGTGGGAAGCAGAAAGGGAAGCAATTTCCTAAAAAATATAGAAAGAACCAAATCAGGATGCAGAGATTCTGAAACAAGTGCCATCTGCAGCTCAGCTCCATCTCTGGGTTTTGTCCCTCTTCTCTTTTAATCTCCATGTTACCCTTAGTACTCCATGAAGGAACAAGCCTCTCTTTGCTGGTGGACTGGCTGTACCTTCAGCGCTGGGTACATGTCACAGTGTCCTCTGTATCCCCAGTGACAACTGATGTCTGCAACACGTTTTTTTTTCCTCTAGATCATGTCAGACGAATGGGGGGCAAGATCCTGGTGCACTGCGAAGCGGGGATTTCGCGCTCTCCCACCATCTGCATGGCGTATCTCATGAAGACAAAGAAGCTCCGTTTGGAGGAAGCCTTCGATTACATCAAGCAGCGCCGGAGCCTGATCTCACCAAACTTTGGTTTCATGGGCCAGTTGCTACAGTATGAGTCAGAGATCTTGTCTTCCACCCCCAGCCCCCCCATCGCCTCATGCAAAAGAGAAGCTGCGTCTTTCTTTGCGGAAGAACTGACCTTAGGCAAAGACTTTGAAGGCTCCTGTTTCGCCTTTCCTACCTCAGTGTTGAGCTCTGTGCCCATCCACTCTCCTGTCCACCAGCTGAAACTCAGCCCGATGACAGCATCTTCATCCTGCTGAAACACCGTGAGAGACCGGAGCTGGTGCGGTTCTCTGATCCGAACTGTGACCCCCAACAAGAACATTTCATGAGCGTGCAATAGAGAAACCTCATCGACTTGGTCTGAGACAGAGTGGTTGTCGTGGGTCGTACCTCCCGTGTGCTGTGACTGTGAGACACAAGTGTGGCAGGTTCTCTGAACTTTTATGGTCCTTTTTTTAAAACAAGAAAGTGCTTTTTTAGGTTTTTATCCAGAGTGTGCACCCACTACTGTATTCCCAGATTCCTCGGGAGCAATGAGAAACCCATTTAGTATGTTCTCAGTTCCCACCTCCTTCCCTTCTTGTTTTTTAGAAGACCCTTATTTAACGTTTCAAGCAATAAACAGCAGCAGCAGGAAGGAAAGCAAAGTGAAAAGCACGACCTTTGCATCCGCAGGGGTGGTGGGAGTGAATATTTGTTCTGCTTTACCTCCCGCTTTCCTCCTCCCCTCTCCTGTGTCATGTTTCAGGGAGCAAAGGGCTGGGGTGGTGAGAGGGAGCTGCTTTCCCAGGACAGGGTTGCACAGCCAGGTGAAAATCCCCTGTCCTGCTCCAGCCTTTGAAGCGTCAGGTATTGACCATAGTGTAACTGGATACCAGACTAGACCATGGATCCATTCAGGTGTTGCATTTCCTGTACTTCTTGCATTTGCCTTTGTACTGGATGCGCTCTTAACTAAGGCAGGGGACTTAACAGAAGCTATCAGGCTACCCTGCTGAGCTATTATCCTCCCATCTGTTATTTAAGAACAGCCCTAGAATACTTGAATGTCTCAAAGCCTCTGTTCCAGTTACTTCCCATCAGATAACACTGTAACTGCTGGATTTTACACCAAAAAAACCTGACAAGCTCCAAGCCAACTCTTTCTCCATTCGTTCCCATGTGTTCCTAACTTGTATCGTGTGTGGTCAAGTGGTCTTGTTCAATGTTATGTGGCTTTTTTGTGTGCGTGTGTGGTCACCTTCTAGCCAGCCTTTGTCTGTGAAAACTGATTTCTCTCTCTTTGGCTTCTGTGTCTGCAGGGAGTTCAGAATGAGCGTCTCTCTTTGTCTGTTGACCTTTTTATTTTTTGTAATATGTAATCTGTATGGGAAATGGCAATAATTTCCAGGAGATCTCGTCAATGTGAAAGAAAACCTGCAATGGGTTTTTATGGAGTGTAAAGTATAATAAAGGAAAGAAAAAATGCCAGGAAAAGAAAGCTTGTTTGTATTGGGAGTGAGCTGCTAAAGTGCTTTGGCAGAGCTTGGTGGCCACAAAGGTCACCTGAGACAAAGTGCCATGGCCTGAAAGTGATGTAAGGAGGTAGAAGTGGAGGGCGAGCATCACTGGGTTCTGCTGAAAGCCTCTAAGGTGCATCTCTAAGGAGGGGAGACGGTGAGGGGGAGGACTGTTTTAAACAGAATGACATGAGTCACGGTGGCGTCACTTCCCAGCAACCAGGCAGGAGCTTCTCGTTTGATTCATGCATGTTTTATATAAGATTTGCCATCTTGCTGAAGATCTGAACTAGACACAGCCCCCACTTCCTTCCTGAGCATGTGCCATGGGATGCTGCATATAATGGTCCCTGGAGTGATGCTCACGGGTGGTCCTCAAGGTGCCACGGACCATCTGTGCGCATCATGCCAGGGACCATTACATGTGGGTAATGCTCATCTATTCATTCCTTTAAGTGGAAGGCATTAATTTGAAGTGCCAGCATCTCTGAGCCATTTCAGACCCCTTTTTGGTTGGAAGATTTTAGGCTCTTCCTTGGCTCATCGCTGCAGCACATTTGTAATCTGCAGTTCCAAGTTATCAAGTGGAAAACTGTATGGGAGGTGTTTGGGTTACAAAACATCTCTGTGCCTTGTGGGGCTCATCTCTTTGTAACTTTTTACCCCAAGGGAAGCAAATCTGACAGGTGAGAAGCCGTCACTGGAGATGAGCCTTGGATTTCTTCCCTGTGTCAGGGGGATGTAGCAGCAGTCCTGCCTGGGCTCAGGGAAACCTGAACATGGAATGTAATCCAGGAAAAGCAGATCAATGAATGTTCTGAAAGATCTGATTGCTCCCTTTGGGGAACTGGAAAGTGCTCTCAGCCCCTACAAGCACCCAAGCAGAAAAGCTGCTAGACTTAGTGACAGTGGCTGCATCCTGGAGACCTACTACCTTGACAGAAACAGAGCAGCCACCAGTTGTCATTAAAACAGCACAAAATCCCTTCTTGGGGAATGATCAGCTTTGTTCCTCAAGGATGAGGAAACTGAAACCTTCTGTAGAGCTGGTGATGTTTGCCATGGGAATCTTCAGAGCATGAGACAACGGGCTGAAGGGGTTAATGGAGGGGCTGCTGGCCTTGGGAGATTTGACCATAGCCATGGAAAGGACCACAGACCCGGAAGAGGAGCCAGGTATTTAGCAGAGAGGGAAGGGAGCTGCTCTGGTTTTGGAAAGAAACTCTGATCCTGAGCTTTAATACAGTGTGTTGGTGGGTGGTGTTGGCGGAGGGAGATGCTGGGCTGGGAATCAGCAAAGATGAAGGGCCAAAGTCCTGTAGGAGCCTGAAGAGGGGTGGTTGTCGTGCCTGGGCAGAGGAGCCTGAGGTTTGTTCTTCTGCTCAGGTTCAGAGCAGAACCTGTTCAACAGTTCAGTCTACTTGCCTGCTCCCAATCCATGTCTCCTCCCTGCAGGAGGAAGCCCCAGCATCCAGGGCAGAGCGGGAAGTAAATGCTGCCTCCCAGAGGAATGTGCTCCCATGCTCGTGTCCGCTTTGCTGTTTCAGTCTAATGTAAGACCTCTGCCCCCAGCTCAGTTCCTTTCTTGGCCAATCCCACCTCTCTGAGGGGACATCACTGCAGGGCTTTGGTATTAGAGTACATGCTCTCCTGCCTCCCTGGACATCCTGCTCCCACGGGCAGGGAGGAGCTGAGGACTCGAGCACCAGTGTGTGAAGCTGAGTGTGACAAATCAGGGTGGTACCTGCCTGAAAGATGGGATGTGTGAGTTTGAACTGCATGGGCAAGGCAGAAGCCCCGGCTCTCTGCTTCCAGATACCAACACGCAAAAGCTGTCTCCATCCTTAGGGGAAGGAACAGCTCCAATAGTGTTTTGTGGCTTTGTGTGCTGAGTGAATTTGACAGACTGGGTAGGATGGAAGATCTAGCAGGCTTTCTTAGCCAAGATGGGCTTGGTTTCAGGTAGTTGTCTCCTAAGGATGGAAGTTCACATTCAGGCAGGTGTGTGGGGAATGTCAGAGCTGCAGAATGGGGGTTGACAGTAATGGGGGCTGAACTGGCTGGTTCAAGATACCTGTGTTTGTCTGCTAGTTAATCCTGGCAGAGGAATAAGGATCTCAAAAACAAAGTTCTGATTGAAAGTAAAGACCTACATAGATGTAACAACAAGGGAAGGCTAACACAGGATGATTTCAGACATCAGAAAAGGCAAGTGAGGGAAAGATGCCGGGAATACTGTACCCTCAGGCAAAGCTTTGATTAGAGTTTATCCCTTATGATACCTGATTCCAAAGGAGATGAGAGGAAGTGTTACAAAAAAGGGGAATTTGCAGGTTATACTGCCCATGGAAGTGCTGCTTCAGGGTTGTGCTGGGATGTGAGCATCTCTCTCCCTTAATACTCCTGATGGTGCACCTTTATGTCCTGGACTCCTTGGTGTCAGCTGGGGAATGTTTCAGATCCTGGTGTGGGGCTAAACAGGGCTTGTACCACTGTTTAGTGGTCCCTTGCATTTAGGCTTGCAAAGAGCAGTCATGTTGCAAGCATGAGTGCTGATGCTCAGCCCCTGTCTCTGTGTTGCACATGCTGACTTTCCTCTCTGCCTTCAAGACAAACAAACCCTTCAGTAAACTGCCACAAAAAAACCATGTCTTGACATGCTTGCAAATCAGTGTGAAGAGATATGGGGTGGGGGTGGGTGGGTAGGTGTTATCCTTAAGTGTCCCTATGTGTTCTTTGATTCCATATAATTTGCTGGTGTGATTTCCAGCCTATGCTGATTTCAAAGGCTTCTCCTGCTTCTCTGATTAAAGGATTTTCAAAAGGCAGAAATTCCATCCTGACCAGGTAAAATTCACCTGCTCCATGGGGAGTTTATATTGAGGTGCCCATCCCCAGTCCCTGAGCAACACAAGGTAGGTAGCTTTCCTTAGCTTCTTGCCTTCTGGTTGTGAGCTGCTTTTGCTTTTGAGGAGACAAAGCTCAACGAACAAGGTACTCTGCAAGCGTTGTTATTTGCATGCTAAAAACAACACTTGCCTTGTCGGGAAGTCAAAGGTCCAAATGTGCCTGTAACATGGCAGAAATAAGTGAGGTTCTGGGCATGGTGAATCTGACCCTCCATCTTCACTTTTCACAGCTTCATGCTAATTGGAGAGGATACACACTGCCAGCTCGCTCTCTGGGGAGAAAAAGGCAGGAACCAATTTGCAAAGCCATATAAATATGGAAGTAGGATTTTTTTGGGCGTGGGAGGTGTTACCAGTACCACACGTTACGGTTCCTTGGCTTTATCACATCGTAGGCTTTTACCAAGACATGAGTAAGTTCACTAAATAAGGAATATGAAAACAGCTTGTGAAACGGGTTGAGTCATCAGCGAAAATCAGATGAAGTTCTGACACCAGGGCCTCAGTTGTAAAGTCCTACTTTGTTTTACCATTGCATTATAAGCAATGGGATCATTTCAGTCTGTTTATTTCAGCCTCAGAATTCAAAGCACTCTGACATCCAAGTAAGGCTTACCAAATGAGCTCATTTTTCTATAAGCAGCTGTGGTGCATCCCTATGCATCCTGTCTATGAACACTTGCAGGGAACATAAAGATTACCAAGAGAAATGACTTCTGCGGTTGTAACTGAAATGCTTAGCACTTCTTCCAGCTTTGTCTAGTTATTTAAGAGGATTTATGGCCCCTAGATATCCATTTCAAGTGCTTGCTGGCTGTTACTTGTAGCTCCTGAGAATCCTAGCAGGACCTGTTGTGTCAGGAGCTGTACAAGCACCAAGCAAACCCATAAAGCCAGAAACACAAGACCAGGAGTGACAGTGGTAGATAGCAAGGGATGAAGAAACTCAAGGCACCTTACAGGCAGCACTGCCCTAGGACTCATTTCTGTCAGGGATTTTTTCATGTGCCAGAATAGGGCATGGGAAACCATAGGGAAAGAAGCATGCATGGGATCCATGGGACCCACTAGTCCTGTAAACTATGGATTTATGTAGTATAAATCCTACAGCTACATGACACGGGGATCCCTTGTCCCAGCCTCAGCCCATGCTCACTGTAGTGATATCTAGGATTTCAGGACAGGCAGCTCATAAAGGTGCCTTATCTGATGGGACCATTAGATACTCAGAAGCGACAGGAAAACCGATGACAATCTCAAGCCCCTTTGGCATAACCATTTTTCCAGATTTCAGTTTACTGCAGTACTCATGATAGTAAAGTTACTCATATGAGAAAGCATTCTTTGCACTAGGATTGAGGCTCCCAAATGAAACGACAATGTAGGTTTCTATGGGCTCTCCTTTGCATGTGTGTGTGTGTGTGAACAGCAGTTTATTTCTGTCATACAGATACTCCATTTCTGAGATTCCTTTGTAAAGCAGGCAGCTTTCAATAGTGAGTCATCTTTCATTATTAAATTGCCCATACATTGTGAGCTGCCTCCAGCCTATTTCCTATTGCCATCAGTGGGGAGGACAGCTCCTGAATACAGTGGGCTTCAGATCAGGCCCTGGATGAATCTTTCTGTTAAGTCTTTATTTTAAAGAACGGCTTGTTCTGATTGGAACCAAACTTGCTGCTGCACTAAAACAGAATACAAGGTCTACAGGACTCAAACTGGAACAACGGGTACATCCTCTCTGCTCTAATGCTTCCAATCATGTTCAGTCAAGTTAACTGGAAAATCAATTGACACGAATTCCAGCAGGACCATTAACTGCCATCCGGCTGGGGCCCTAGAGGCTGGCCATGATGAAGCAGATTTCTAACAGGGATGGAGCAGAACCGTGTGTGTTCATCACCTAGAGATGCTGTCAACCTGAGGTCTCCCTAGCAATGCCCATGTTGCCCCGAGTAATTACTGTGGCTAACAGAAAGCCTGGGGGGTCAGGCAGTCTGGGATTAATTGTGGGCTCTGCCCCTGGCTTTCCAAGCAAGTGATGCAGCTGCTCTGTGCACTCCTGCTGGCACAGTCACATTTGTCAAAAGCATAAAGGAAGTGAGTGAGACCTGGACTGACCAAGCTGGCCAGATGGGTCCCTTGAGTATATTGAAAAGGATTGTAGCAGCAGAACTGTGTTTTCCACAGGACAGCTCATTTCTCCTGCGGAGGATATTTCTGCTCTGCTGGTAAAAAAGCAGAGCTTTGCTGATGCGGCTTTGCTCGCACAGGAAGCGTTTTGCTGCTAGAGTAGACCTGAATTTCTCTCTAAATGTTTCTTGTAGGCTTATCCATATGTCTCTGCATCCTGCCTTGCATCAGGGCTAATGATATTGATCTCAATCTGAGCAAGGCGTAAAGCCTTTTTCTTACAATGCACATTAGACCCATGGACAAAGGCTATCCTAAGCTCAAAATCTCACTATTGTGATGTATTTATCATACTGTGATGCCATATGTTCCGTATTACAAGACAGAGTTTGGTGTTGGTTTGGGTTTTTTTCTCTTCTTTTCCTCCAGGATATAACGTTTTACTTAGTTAAAACCAAACCCCATCGGGCAGCACTTTCAGACAGCCACCATGGGGTACAGCAGCTGCTCTGCCAGGAAGGAAGCAATGGGAGCCCTGGGTGGGTGGCAAAAAATCTGTGTGCTACCGAGTGCTAAAGCATTGACATGGTTCAGTTTACTAAATCCAGCTGTGAAGAGCAGCTGGTTTTCTGGCAGTGAGCATGACCTATGCAGGCAGATATGCTTGAGAGAATTGATCAGGGGCCACCAGTGGGGAGAAGGCAGAATGGGAGGGTATGCTCTTCCCTGCACTAGTAAGTGCTGAAGAGGCTCCTGGCACTTGTGATTACCAAATCCAGCTGCAAGAAGCTGAACTTGAATGTGACATATGATGGGGATATGCCTCGGCCATGTGGGGGGGGGGAGGCAGAAGGCTCTGTATAACCAGCCACTGCCCTGGGGAAAGGTCACTGGGACAAGTGGGGGATGGCTGCAGACCGCAGGAGAGGCTGCCAAGAGACAGTGTTCCCATCTTGGCTCTTCTTCCCGTTCTCTTCTCTTGAGGCTCTCCCTCAGGGAGGGAGCTGGGGACACCAGGGGAGGCAGCAGGCACAGCAAGGGGAGATCATGTAGAATAAACAGCAGGACACTTCCTTGGGGGGCTGGAAAAGATAATGCCCATTATCTGGGCTGAAGTGTGAAAAGCGGCTCTGGTGAAGCTTGCCAGCTTGGGTGTGATAGGAGAAGGGTGTTCTGCTGCCCCTGGGCTCAGCCTGGGACATGCTGAGTGCCAATGGGAAGAGAAGTCCAATATAATCCCTGGGGTGGTGGTTTTAGTTGCCACGATAAAGCTGGGAGTTATCTTCGCTTTCCTTTGATCTTCAAAGAGCAGGAGGAAATTTCACACTTAAGGGAGCCACCCGGTGTCAGGTGAAGTTGCTGCAGCTTGCCAAAGTCGGTCAGACACCATAAGGTCAGCAGCTCACCTGTGTTAGCTCCTTGCAGAAAGGAGTCTGCCTTTTCTTGGGGCTGGTTTTGGTGCCCTGGTTAGAAAATCACATTTGTTTGTGGATCCGGAGGCCGCAGAGCAGATGGATGGCTCGAAGAGGGAGTAAAATCCAGGCAATGAGTTGCCGATGTATTTGTCAGTTTGGATGTATATTACTTTGTTGGATGGATGTGGTCAGCCAAAATCATGGGGTTTGTTCCAATCAAATTACAAATTTACGGCAGCCGCCTCCTTCCAGAGTGCTAAAGAGGAATGGAGGTGGGAGGAAAGGGATTTTTGAGCATTTCAGGATGCTCTGTGGAAGGCAGATGTCCAGTCTGCCATCTCGGTCAAACACCATTTTGTCTGTACTGGCCGCAATGACTGAAAAAGCTGCCCTGAAATGAAGCAGCTTGGGTCACAGGCCCATGTGGGCTCTCTCTGTCCCTTGCCCTGCAGCCCGGCTCACCACACACACCAAGTGCAGACGTTCAGAGATTTCTCTACATCCACCCACCAATTCCCCCAGGGAGCCTCTGTGGCCCTGCTTAGTCTGTGTCCTGGCACTGCTGGGAATAGGTTGCAAAATATCCCTTTGGTCAATGATATCATCCAACCAGCAACACCTCCTGGGCTGGGACAGGCACCGCTGCTTCCCCTTGGTCCCTCACCCACTCTTTTATAACAGCAAGAAATCAGTCTTTCTGTGGACACAGCTTCAGAGCAAGCAGCCCTGCAGATGGGATGCATGTATTTATGTCTGCATGGCTCTCTTACTGCCTGGATCGTGTTTCCTGCTTGCTTGAACATGGGGAGATTCTATGGAAGTAAAATTGACTGTTGTTAGCTCACCTACCAATCTCCCAGGTTCACACTGCTGTCTGAGCTGGTGATCTTTCACCTGGAGTTTGGAATCGGGCAGGTCTTCAGAGATCACCCTGTCTTAGGATTTATTTTGATGAGAACCAGTTGATCCTGTCCTCCCTGGGCTGTCCCCAAGCTCTGATGGTGAATAGGCAGGTGCCCCATTGGGGAACATTGTGCAGACTCCCAAAAGCAGCCAGCCTCCTGCTTTTGATGCCCATGAGCTGATGCCGAATCTGCCTCACATCAAGGCAGCCTTCACCAAAGCCAAGGGGTGCTGTGGGCTGCTGCTGGATGCAAAAGTTGTGTGAGCTTCAGGGTCCCTGATTCATTTCTCCTTCACTTCCAAACTACCCAAAACCAGACCTGGGGTGCCCTCCAGACCCACTGACCCCATAACCAGGCCATTGCATGGCCCTTCCCTTGTGAGTGGGTTAAAAAAGAAACACCGCAGAGCAATGTTTTGTTGCACAAAACTGCCAAATGCAACAAAGCTCTTTGTTGCATCAGAGCAAAGAAAAACAGAGATGGTTTCCACCCCTCGGCAGGATGCAGCCCTCTCACCCCACAGCAGGAACAAGCCTGGCCAACAGTGCCTGCCAGCAAAGCTCCTGGCTCAGCCCTGCCACAGCACCCATGTCTGTAATTCGTGTCATGTGTATGCTGTGGCTTGCTTCAGAAAATTAGTGAAACAAGTGAAGTTAATTCAACCACAACCGCGTTTTATTCATAGGGAGGCTCAGTTGCAGGATGATTCTATAACAACTGCTTTCCCTTACTAATCCTGCAGCAGATTAATTCTTAATAAAATACACTGGTTTTAAAAGGGACCTTTTCCTATGGTTCACCTTACTCTGCTGTTTTACCCTGCCACTCTCTTCTTGACAAGCATGTTAGCTTTCTCAAAATGTGGTTGGATGAATGAGTTTATGGATGAATACTTAACAGCCAGCAATAATTATTTGCCTTTACATGTTCAAAGGATCATAAAGATCAAGAGAGATTTTTAAACATTATTTTTAAAAAGAAGCTGCTTGACTGTTTTGAGTTGTTTAAAGCACATAGAAACAAAGTCGGAAGAGAAGCAGCAAAAAAAAAGGACACTGATGTTTTTCATGGTCAGCAGAGCACCCACTGTGAGGAAATAACAGGAGAGCTTGGCAGGTCTCCTGTGGCCTGGCTGGACCCTTCCACCCCCAGCAGCTTATAAAACACACAGGGAAGAGCTAATGATCCACACATGGTAACAGGCATACAGCTACCTGCTGCCCTGCAGCACTGCGCTGCCCTCCTCCTCTGAAAGCAGTTGTGACCAGCAGCTCCAGATCATTCCCAAATCACAGGGGTAAGTGCTGTTATCACCACTGATGGCACATTCGTGTTTTGTATACAGGTATATTGATGCCTTTCTGCCTATTACCTCTTACAGTGTATAACCCCCACTATGGATGTGGGCAGGGAGAAGGAGCAGGGATATCCACTGCCTTGTGAAACATCGGCACAAGAGACAAAAAAGAGCAAGGAAAGGGTCTGACAGTGGTGGGAATGGGTACCCACTATTGCAACACATATAGCACTGACTAACACTGTGCAGGCAGCATCTAAACCTGTAATTACATCCACCCCTTATCAAAGCCTGTAGGCTTACGACTTTTTCTTTCCAGTTTTTTCTTTACAGGCAGTTCACTGGCAAAGAGGCATTTCTGCAGGTTTTGGTGGGGGTCAAACTCTTGCGTTGCAATGCACATGGATGACTACAGGGCTTGAGAGCAAAAGAACTTGGTACCTTTGCACAAGAAAAAGATTTCTTGGAAGGAAAACCTGTATTTGGTTGGCTTGCATGTTTTTCAGAACAAGCGCTCCTTGTTCCTTGAAAGCCTGGTGGGTTGAGTACACTGAGGCTGATGTGCATGCCCAGGTCTGTTGAGATAGGGCTGGTTTTTCCCATTCACCTGTTAGAATCCCCACTGAATTCAAAGGTGAGAGAAAGCTGCACTATGGTCTTGCTGCCTTAGGATTTGGGCTTACATAGGTAGCCCAGGAGAGGTACTCTTGGCTGTCCCAGTGTTACCCTGCTTGACCTTGGGGAAGATATTTTCTCACTGCCTTTGTTTCACAAGCTGAAATTACAATATCAGAATATCTGATTATGTGTTCAGAGTGCCGTTTAACACTGATTCCTGCAAGATCTAAGTGTCAACCAAAGCACCGTTCTACAGCTTGCTCCTGACAGTTTGCTGTGACAAAGAAGCGTCCCCAGCAGTGCTCTACCTCCCCTACCGACTTCAAGTGGTGAAGCACAAATGGTTGATGGGATGAGCCCACTGATTTCTATAGTAATTTAAAAATGGCAGTAAATACCTCGGTGATTGCAGTCATTCATGAATGAAAGCAATCTATACACGTTGGTTCACAACTGAAAGTAGTAACAGAAGAGGTTTGTTAAAAAAGGCACTTAAAATGCCTTTTTTCCCCCACAGTATGTTTAGCATGTTTTTTTCTAAGAGGAATCTTACTGTTGTAGAAGAGAGAAAAAAAAATACTACAGGCTTGAAATCCCATCTCTGTGTTCCTGTTAAGCTTCATGAAAGAAACGCCTGACGTATTTTTATGCCAATGAAGCCTAGAGGAATTAAAGCCATGTTCCCACTTTCTCCTTTCTAATGCTAATGTTTAATTCCAAGCGTATTTATAGAAAAACACTGCTTATGAAACAGGGCCATAGAATAAAGCTCTGAAGTACCTACTGAAGCGAGCTGCACTCCACGTGTAGCGAGCACTGATTATGTATTTGCAGGTTCTGGTTAAAGTGCACTGTCTTACTAGCTGCCAGCTTGCTGCATTCCTACAGCCACAGCAGCTTGACAGAATAAAGACAACACGCATCGCCCTTGGGTTGGGTGCATGTTTTCAGCATGGACTGCATAACCAAAAGGATAACACAAGAATGTAATACCTATTCCTCCCCACCCCTCCGCTCCCTCAAATACATATCTCTAAAAGCTATGTGACAAAACCTGTATGCTGGGGCCTGCATTTGAAATACGCTTTGAAGAGGATCATTTGCCACTTAATCCTTAATGAATACAGTTGCTATTTTTGCAAGCATATCACAGTGGTGGGAGTGTTTGTTGGTTAAATACCCATGAGATATGGTTTTATTCTTATGAATAAATACAGCTTGGCGTCTGTGCACATCCGTACGCAAACATAAATCATCTCCAAACTGCAGGAGTATGCTGTATATCCAAAGTCCTCAAGAAGGAATGAACACCTGGGGATAAAAGAGATCCGAGCTCCTTATTTGTGTCTGTTCATAATACAGACGGTGACGCATTGCTTGGTCCACCTCAGCAACAGCAAGCTGCCTGGGGCACCAGATGTGGACCAGCAGGCTGCTGTATCTCAGCTCTTAGAGCTTTGACCAGAGTCAGGGTTTTCAAGAGGACTTGGTGCACCCACAGTAAATAATGTTAGTGCAGCAGAACAGGCAAAATTCTCCTCAGCCGATGGCCACCCTGGTGAGTCTGAACCCACCCTTTAGGGGAGGAAGATTGAATTCATGCTCTGGCAGTCTATGACTAAGTGAAAATACGTTTCTGAACCACAAAAGAAGGGTTGAACACATGACTCAAGGCATCCTGTACCTCAGTTGGAAGACAAATAGGAATGAATTTTAGAACCTGTCAATTTAGAAACATTTATATGCCTATTACTGCCCTGAGAAACAGGGATGAGTAACCGAGTGGTCCTTCCACTTGTGGTCTTTAGCAGAAGGAGAAGGCTGCTAGTGAGGAGATATCTCAATTGTTTGTTGGGACAAAACCTTTGCTGAGTGTTTCAGCAGAGGTCAGACTGCGCTGCCTGCTGTGTGGTGCCAATGGAGTCTCATAACATAAACCATACTATTGCTGTTCTCTCCTGCCCTAATGCTTCACAGGCTGATTTTGAAAATTACAAGTTCATCTAAAATGTGTTAATCCATGCAATTTATTTACATGCAAATATTAACATAAAAATGGATGTAAATAATTATTTTAACCACATAGATTTATAGAATGATTTGGGTTGGAAAAGACTTTAAGATCATCCAGTTCCAAGCCCCCTGCCATAAGCAAGGGACACTCCAAGCTAAACCATGCCACCCAAGGCTCTGTCCAACCTGGCCTTGAACACCACCAGGGATGGAGCACTCACAACTTCCCTGTGCAACCAATTCCAGTGCCTCAGCACCCTAACAGTAAAGAATTTCTTCCTCATATCCAATCTAAACTTCCCCTGTGTAAGTTTAAAGCCATTCCACCTTGTCCTATCACTACAGTCCCTAATATGGGATTGCTTAAGTGTATTGTGAGGAAAACTGCTTAGAAGCAGTTTTTTCTCCCCCTGCTTGGATGGGCCAGGCAACTGAGGCCCAAAATAGTGGCATCTGTAATTCACTTCACCTCTGAAAAAGTGAAGAGCAAACCCACAAACCAGACACAGAAAGATGCTGTGAGACTCATTTAAGGGTTTAAGATTCTTTGAAATCCTAAAATTTCCATTAACCAAAAAAGGTGATTAAGAAAAATGAAAATAGAGAAAATATTCACCTTGAAGTGAGCTATTTAAAAGTAAATGCAGAGCAGCCAGGCAAGAGGGTTTAATTCTGAAACTGTTTGCAGTACAATCATTGAATGGTTTAGTTTTTTAAGCAATTTAAGGGCTTTATGAAGAAACAACAATGCATTTCTTGAAAGGTGGAGGTGAAATCTGTTATAAAAGCCTCCTGATGGGCCGCTGGTAAAATCATTTCATTACACTGCAATTAAGAATGGTTGGGAGTGAGATTTTCCTATTGTGGCAAGGAAATAACTTACCCACCTATTATTCTAGGAGAGGTAGGAACTAGACAGTTGTGTTTAAATCAGCTCTTTATTAGTGTTAAGGGGATCAGAACAGGAATTCTGCAACATACAGGGAAATGCTGGCTACAGCTGCATTTTTAAGGAGTACTGTCAACCTGAAGATTGTGTTTTCTCTGGGATGTGGAGCCCCTACTGTTGTCATAATAACACCTGAAATTACTTTAACTGAATGAGATTAAAAGAAAATGAATGTTTCTCTTCCTTCCCTTTGCTTGTTTTGCATGTTTGACAGCTCCTTTCTGGAGCTGAATAGCGGCTCTCTGGGAGATAGAGGAGTGAGAACAGACTCAAGCACTGGAGTTGGTATAGTGGGAATGACGAGCAAAAATGGATGTGAATCAGCTAAACCTCACCGGCACCCACACCTCAGGGCCCTGCCGCCATGAGGGCAGTCTGCGACCCTCAGGCCCGGTGGGCTGGCTGGGTGAGGGGACACGGCCCACCCGAAGGCCTCAACACCGCTTTTAAAATAGATTTATTTATTTCAGATCCTCACATAAACGACAGGGTTTGAGAGGAAGGGTTCGGTCCACATTCCCTGCCCTTCCACCTCAGCATTGGACCGGGCACCGGGCACCGGGCACGTCCACCTGCCCCGGCCCGCCACCGCCTCCTGCAGGCTTGCGGCTCCGCCCCCCTCCGGCCGCGCCATTCCCCCGCTCGGCGCACACTTGCCTTTGGCGCCCAACCCGCCCCTCAGGGACAGAAACCACTTTTCACAGCTCCTTAGGGGGATCGCTACTGCGAGAGGACGCAGCACCCGCTCTCTGCACTTCACAGTGCTTTCTAAAAGGGCAATGAGGCGCTTTAGGAGGTGAGAGAAACGGGATTCCTTCTGTTCTTTGTGGTGTTCCTTCTTCGGGAGCAGGGGCGCGCTTTCTGCTCCTCGTCTGCCCCTCCATCTTGTGACGAATGGTTCGCGCCAGGTTGGGACGGGGGAGGCTCCGCCGCCATTTTGTTTGCGTGAGGGGTGAGCGGGGCACCGTGTTGGGGAGGCTGAAGGGGTGACGGGAGGCGGCGACCCGGGGTCGCGCCGATACTCGTAGCGGGAAGAGACAGTGAGGGTGGGTCGTGCGGCGGCAGGAGGCACCAGGGCGGACGCCTCCTCCATCCGTCGCAGATATGTACATCAAACAGGTAAGCTGGCGGGGTCTAAGCTTCCCGCCTGTGCGCTGCGGCCTGGGCCTGACTAGGTGGGTTTGGCCCGTCCTGCTCTGCTCGGTGCTAAGGGGTTTTTCGACCCCGGGGGGAGCGGCAGAGCCGGGTTCTGACCCTCGGCAAGAGGTCCGCTGGTTGGTGGCTGGCCCGAAGGCCTGTGCTTGGTTTGCCGCTGTCCTGGGGGTCGGGACTGCAGTTCTTGCTGAGGGGGAGCATCCTCTGCCCAGTCCGGACAGTCCCGCCGGGGAGGCTAGCGGGTGCTCGGCCTCCCCCGGTTCCCGCGGCTAGCTTCAGTGAATGCAGGTGTGAAGTTGTGTTGGGGGAGGCCCTTGTAAGACTTAACGGGCTTTACCCCTTTGGACGGGGTCGCCCTGTCGTCCTGGTCGCGGCCTAAGGTCGGGAGGCTCCTGCCAGTGTGGGGCCTGTAGACAAAGGGCTCTCCTAAGTCGTTGGGTGGCATTATAGAGTCTTTCAGATGTTAAAAGTTGTGGCTTATCTTTTTTTTTTTCTTTTTATTTTCTTTTTTTTTAACTTTTTTTGTATGTCTGCATGTGGTTTCATTGAGCAAGTGTTTCTGTGGTTTGGGTTTGAATTAAAACTGGTTCTGTCTGCCACTTTCGCCAGGAGAAACAGTTGCTGTTTGTGATGCCTTAGGCCCCCGGGCACGGACCATATAACCTGTTATATGTTTTGCCCGTGATGAGCAATCTGCAGCTATCGTTCAATTAGAAAGAAGATCCTTGTCTAGAACTCTTCCAAACCGTTTTTGAGATTCAGGAGATCATCAGTATTATTTCTGTAGTATGTTTTTGCATAGTATACTATAGTTAAATTTTTATGGCTATTTTTATGCCATTGCCTATGCATGGATTCTCATTTCTCAGTGGGCTCAGAATTGACCTGTCTTTCTGACAGCCTGAGACTCTATTAAGATGAATATTGTATCATGTTTTAAAGTGCGTGTTGTGCGTAAAAATCCGGTTTTCATCAACTGTTTGGCTGTCCAGGGAGTGTTTCAAATGCTTTTTGGTCGTGTTTTAGTAAATCACTCTGTCATTGCGGGTGCGTGCACCGCATTAAAGTCTTTGAATAAGAATTCTTGTTTTTCAGGTTTGAATTGCACAAAGTAGTAAGTAGTAGTGAAGATATATAGAATCAGAGTAAGGAGTTCAAATTATGTCAGAACAGGGAATAAATTTTATCTGGAAAAAAAGAAACGTAGGTGGCCAATAACCAGTACTGTTCAGGAGCTATAGGAGACAGTGTAAGAAGGTGTGAACGTGAGAATGAAGCAGATAAGGGTGAATTTAGTTCCACCAGTATCCCTTATTTTGTTACTTCCTAAAAATAATTTCTGGAGTTAAAGTTTAAACTATTTAAGTCTTAATCTGAGGCTATACAAGGCAATAAAGAAGTTCTGAGGCTTCAGAATATGTAGGGTGGGTGAAATGAGAAACTATCTAGGAAAATCTTTGAGGGGCTGAAATGATGTTCAGTCTCCTTGTATCATACCCTTTTGGTGCCTGAGTATGCGAGTAGTAGAACTTTGTGCTTTTAAAGGAGTATCCAAGAAATAATGACCTTACTGGGTTGGGTTTACGTTTTTGTAGAGATTTTCAGTTTTTTTCAGAATAAAGGAGGTGAAATATTCCATTCTGGATGTTTTTAGGATACAAGTGAATTATAAAAATACTAGAGACTATTTTCCCACTTGAAATATGGTCTATCAGGAAGCAGCATTGTTTGCCAAAGTGGTCGGTCTGTGTTTGGGTCTTTTTTTTTTTCATTACTATTATTACTTATTTTTAAAAAATCAGAGTAAGTGAATATAGTTTTGGGTGGCATGGTTTAGTGTGGAGTGTCCCTGCTTATGCAGGGGCTTGGGACTGGATGATCTTAAGGTCCTTTCCAAGCCTAACTATTCTATGATTCTATTTTGTGATTCTATGATAGTTGCTGTGGCCTAGAGGCCAGGAGTTGGTGGCAAGACCTGAGTGAGATTTGCTGTTCCTCTTTCTCCTTTGAAAGCCACTGGTACTGAGGCAGAGCTTACTATTGCTGCTATCATCTGGAGGTGAGGCAGACTGTTTAGAGAAGATGGAGTCTCTGTTCACAACCACATTGACTGAGTAGTCTTCAGTTCATACATTGTCTTAAACTTTCTGTAGTTTGGTCCATTAAATTCTGAAATCCTTAATGACTTCCAATATGGGTGCTTTGAATGTAGATAAGTACCTGTATGAAATGGAAACTCTGCCCAAGGAGAGGGAGCACAGACAATTGCAATTCAAAAAGGTTTAAATAGGCAAGGTATTGGAGAAAGTTATATTGGAAGACTCTTCCTTTTCCAAAACTGTTGTTGCTTAGGTCTGATGTTTGATGGTCAAGGATTAGTTGTTTTCTGCCTACCTAGCTTCAGATTCCAGTAATAATCTTGCAAAGAGGATTTGACAAGCCATACTGCCCGGGAAGAGAATGGCTCTGTGATGTCTGACTAGAAGTTAGTTAATGTCTTTAAGGTTTATTTCATTTCGATTTTTATGAACTCCAGTGTTTGATTTGCTGTCTGACATGGCATTTTCATTTGGTATTAATGAGATGGTTTTAATCCATTAGTACAAACAGGTGGTAAGAGGAGTTTTCTATGATAATCCTTGATAATGGGCTGTCACATAATGGGAGAAAGACTTAAGACTGCACTTGGTGTGAATAAATCAGGGCACTTTGTTCTCCCAGTCTTTTGTCTGTTGAACTTTATGGACAGGATTTTTTCCCAACCATTTCTATAGCATGTTACCAGTCCTATGCCAGTGATCTGAAGGTACTTGTTTCTTAAGTTGCTCAGATGTACAGTTAATGCAGGCTTTTGTAGTAGGGGGGAAAGGCTTGCTTTGATGTGTACAGTATTACTTCTAGGCTTTTTGCTCTTTTGTATGTGCTTCTCAGGTACCAAGTATAATGCTCATCTTCTGGAATATGGACTATATTCGAAGATGTGAAAGAAAACAGAAAATGGAGATGGGACCATACACCTTTACAAACAAACCAAAGGCTAAATAATTTCATATTCTAAGTTTCAGCAGTAAGAAATATTTTGTAAGATGCTTTGCTGTCTTCCTAACAAGTTCATGATAGCTGTCATGGTGAAACATTGGTATTATTTGAACAATATCTTGCTTTTTTCGGGGAAGAGCTGGGTGAAGGACAATGATGCAATGCCAGCTCTAGTCTATTTGTAAGTGTTCTTGCTGAGAGATCCGCAAACATCAAAAGTTTCAAGTGGCTGATGTGTTAATAAGCAGAGCAGAGCTGCTGTATAGTATTTCGGCTTTAATGTTTGGAAGAGGTTGCTTAATGCTTGAATGCGTGTACTGGATGTTGGACCATATTGCTGCTACGTAGCACACAAGTATTAGGATATTATCATTCTGTACTTTCTATGTTCCTTGGCCTGGTAAACCTCACATTATAATGGAAGAGTTGGAATTTGACATGCTGCTTTTAGTTTGCTATGTGGCTCCTGGAGTTAATTGTGTAGATTTGTATTTGTCCATTTAGGAAGTGAATTCAGTGGAGCCAAGATATTTTGCTTTTTATAACTTTTCCCTTTAGGTTGCTCAGTAAAACAACATCAGATTGTATTGCATATAAAATAACTAGAGTCTGGTATAATTATTGCAGTCTGCAATTGCTCTGCTTAGAGAATTTGCAAATAGAATTCTCATGCTGTGTGTGGATTGCATTATAAAAATTAGCTATAAATCTGACCCTTTAGGGTAAGTATTTGTTACATTGGGGCTTTCTTTACTGTATGTAATATTTGATACAAATAATTTTCTTGTGTGGTTTGTTAGATTTTCAGAGCTTTCACTGTGCTTTGGCCTAGAAAAGTACCAGCATCTCTTGTAATGTGGGGAGAAAAATCTGTCCCTAAAGTGATGCTTAGGTGAGGGGCAAGTTTTATGATACAAGTGGCTGCTAAGCTGGAAGGTTGAAGTGCGTGTGGGAAGGGTGGGGGAGATCAGGTACAATTGACAGGAAATACTCTGTAAAATCTTACAGTCCAAAGCCTCAAGAACTTTATTAAAATAACTCTCTTCTCATTAGGTTATCATTCAGGGCTTTCGAAGTTACAGGGACCAAACCATTGTGGACCCATTCAGCTCAAAACACAATGTCATTGGTAAGTTTGATACTTTTAACATAACAAGCTGCACTGTTCTTTCAGATGATGTTCACATCAGAGTCCTTTATAGTTTTTAATAATCTGCCTGCATTTGTTGACTGTATTTTCTATTTCAGAAACTTCCTTGCAGTTACCTGTAACATGTCACAAGGTATATTCCACTCACAAAGCAAAGTAATAGTACTGTTTGCTTTTACGGTGACAATAGTATGTCTGACTCTTCAGAAATTGAGTGAGGTTTGTCAGCTCCTTCATATGTGCAGATCTCTATAGCTAGGCCCCCTTTAAAGGCTGTCCTTGCAGGAACAGCAGCAGGGAATTTGTACAGGATTCTTTGTGTTTGTGTGTGAAAGCATGATCATTTTTAATAAGCAAGCACAGTGGCTACTGTAAGCAGCTGCAGAGAAGATGATCCTCTTTCTTCCAGCTTTGGAGGGATGAATTTCTGGAATGTGGCCTGTCAAAAAATATAAGTTTGAAAGTGCAGCTTCATCAATAACACCTAATTTATCAGTATATTGTTGTCCACCAGTTTCAAGCCTCTTCTGTTGTTTGGTTTTTTTTTTTTGCCCGTGGATGCCTTGTCATGCCTTTTCATTTGCATTGACTTCAGTGATTGTGCAGTAACTTTGAGACTGCTGACACTACAGAGACTGTCAATTTTGGACATAAAAACTTAGTGGTCAGAATTTACACTGAGAGTGGAAAAGAGTGGCTGTGACTTGAATAGCGTGTCCTATTCCATAATATTACTTCAGCGGAAACTAAATTTATCCATGTATTTGTGTTTTTAAAAGGTAAAAAAAATTTGGCTTCATTATTTTTTGCCTTTTTAAAGACCTTATAGCAATCCCAGGTATTTTGAGGGATGAGGTGAATCCAGAGTTCAGGAAGGCAAGAAGGGATGAAAAGCCTGGGATGGTCGTTACTGTTGGAAGGCAGGCAGTTCAGACATTAATGTAGTAGGTGCTGATCTTAAAGATAAGACACTGAGCTCTGCTGAAACACATCATGATTGCTGTTTATTGTGTAGTGCAGTGGTCTTCTACCTTCGTTTTTTAAATAGAAATAGTACTACTTTCATTGTTTATTTATTTTTTTTTTTCAAACAAAACATTTCTGAATCAGCTACCTGAAATTCATAAAAGGAATGTGTTTTCCTTTGGTTAAATATAAAGAATTGATGCAATGCCCAGAAGAATTTGATTTAGGTCTACTGTTCTTACGTCACCAGGAGATCAGTATTAGAAAGAAAAGGAAGGGAATAAGTAGGATTGACTGTGGAATAGTGTTGGAGTTTGTAAGTCATTGTAATGTGTTTGAGTGGCGAAAGGGCTGCTCTCTTCTCAGACACTTAAGTAATCCACCTGCTAAGTTTGCCTCATTCCCTTGAAATTTTTATTGTCTGTATTATATTTGGGTTCTGTTCTTGAATATGTATATGCAACATTTAATGCAGCAACATTAACCTATGTCAACTTGAGGTTGTACTTTGTGTTTAAATTTTCAGTGGGAAGAAATGGATCTGGGAAAAGCAACTTCTTTTATGGTGAGCATGGATTTCTTAATATAATAGTATGGGGATGCTGATGCTACCAGGTTTCTCTTCGCCTGAAGTTGGTTTACCAAATGTTCCGCCTCAACAAGGAGTGACAGACTGGAAGTTATTTGAGACAGTGATTGAGGGCAGATGTCAATGCATTTGTCTGATACCTACCTTCATTTTTTTTCCCCTGGTATTCAGCCTCTCTTACTAAGGGCCTTCTAGGACTTATAAATGACAAAAAGTATTTACAGGAGGGAACTGATTCTTAAAGTCACCTGTCTTTGAAAGCTGGTTGTGATATTTGCAGTTGCTCAAGACATTCTTAGTGGCTAAATTCTGAGCTGGTTCCATACCACTATGGCACAGTTTATGCAACCTTTTAATGTAACGTTATGAGGGGGATTTTATGGCATTGGTGCATGAGTGGAGGAGCAAAGGTGCCAGTCAGAGGTGTTGGTAGCTTTGTGATGGTAGTCTTTATAAATTGTCAGGTGTTACGTATTTTAGCAAGATTTTTAGCCTGTGTGCTGTGTATTTGTAGAGGAAAGCTCATGAATTCCTACTTGTGCAGCATTGTTAAAGCTTATGCAGTGAAACAGTTGTGGTGGTGACGATGAGCCAGAGTAATTCTGATGTGCAGCAGGCTGAGTGACAAAGTTAATTAAGTGACATTGTAAGATATTAGCAGTGTCATGACTGTACTATACAGCAGGAAAACAGTATGTTTTGAGTTAAAGAAACTGCTGCATATCTCCCTGAAGAAAAGAATAAATCTTCTGTTTCTTTACTATTTTATTGCAGCGATTCAGTTTGTCCTCAGTGATGAGTTTAGTCATCTTCGCCCAGAGCAGAGACTGGCTTTGTTGCATGTAAGTGAAGCTGTATAACACCAAGTCTAAAGAATAAGCTAATGCATTTGAATGTTATTACAAAAATGGTAAGTTGCTGGCTGTGGCTGTTTGAAGCCAATTATTTTAAAAGCATCCTTAAACATTTTTTGTTTCCCTTTGGCAAAAGGGAATTTATTACAAAGAAATACACTAAGCTGATAATGCATGCTGATGAATGTGTAGCCCAGACTTTCAGAAATAAAAAACAGGTATTGGATCTTGCATAGATGCCCTTGGCTCTCAAATCCTTGGATATAAAGGGGGCAGTGGGGTTGTTAGGAAAAAGGGGAGGTGAATGAGCTCAAAATCCTTCTAAGGTGGAAATTATCTAACCAAAATTTCTCCTTCCTTAGGAAGGTACAGGCCCTCGTGTTATTTCAGCCTTTGTGGAAATTATTTTTGACAATTCGGACAACAGGCTGCCGGTAAGTTGAAAATGATACTTGGGAAATAGACCAGAATTTCAGACTCTTTTAATCTCAGGATTACAGTAGTCTGTTACAATAACAGCTTTTGTAGACTCATAGAATGGTTTGGGTTGGAAAGGACCTTAAGATTATTTAGCTCCAACCCCCCTGCCACGGGCAGGGATGCCTCACTCTAGACCATGTCACCCAAGGCTCTGTCCAGCCTGGCCTTGAACACTGCAAAGGATGTAGCATGGGCAATTTCCCTGGGCAGCTCTTTCCAGTGTCTGTCAATTTTGGTAGAAAGTGCCATAAATGTTCTGGGTTAGTTATATGAACTTACTGTAAGCAGTTTAATTTACTGGGTTTGTTTCCTTAAGATTGATAAAGAGGAAGTGTCACTTCGCAGAGTCATTGGAGCCAAGAAGGACCAGTATTTCTTAGACAAGAAAATGGTGACGTAGGTACTTCTTTTCCTTAGCTGAATGCAACTAGTAGTATTTCTGTGAAATTCTTTAGTCAAAACAAATACTTGTATCTCTAGCCTGAAATAAATTTATTCAGTTGTATAATACTGAGTACTGGTAGTTTGACAGCAAAGACATCAGTCCTCGTGCAGTAGATTGCAGACTTTGAATTTACAGTTTAATCTAGTCATTAACATAATGTATAAGTGCTCGTATAGTATTTCTCTCAGGGCTGTTTTTAAACAGAAAAGTTACGGGACTTCAGGTTGCTTCATATCCTGTCCTTCCATGTGGTATCTTTACCTGTGTTTGCTCCCCTTTGCTTTAAGGTGCTTCTTAATCTCTCTAATGCTATAGTATTTTTGATAGTTTTTCGGTTTTGTTCTCTCATTTAATTTTTGAATTAACTATTATCAAGTAAAGAAGCTTCTTCAAAAAGAGCATGCATTACGTAAAGTGATTATAGCATGTGTTGGATAGTTGTGATAGTTTTTAGTTGTGATACTGAATGTTTACTACTGTCACTTTTACCATAAGTGGTTTTTAATAGTTTCACAATACTATTTCAGGAAAAATGATGTAATGAATCTTCTTGAAAGTGCTGGATTTTCTCGTAGTAATCCCTACTATATTGTCAAACAAGGAAAGGTAAGATTCTTCTTCACGAACGGCATTATCATCCAAAAGACATAACAGCAAGTGTCAGTTCCGCATACTTCAACTGAGC
>JBCJKH010056303.1:5872-19295 GCA_039877255.1 Loriculus beryllinus
TATTCTGGAAAACCTGTGTTTCTGCTCATAAGATGATGCATGCCTTCAGCATATCCTGCGGTGATGCTGGTGTGAAGTGCAGAGCTGTGCGCTGAGTTAGCAACTAAAACACTCTGGTTTCCCAGAATAGGTTAGTTTGGCACCAGTTGTATCGCATAGCCGCTGATCTCCCATCACTATAGTGCCCTATCCTGAGCCTGCTGTGTCTGCCACTCTTGTGCTATATTGTGAATACATCTGTGAATAAGTGGTCTCTGGGCCCATGTGTCTCCGAGTAAGTGCTCTGCAAAGCAAGCCTTGTGTTCTCTCACAACATGTGACTGCCTCTTCCTTCCTCTTCTCCTCCAAACAGATATGCTTATGGGAAAGCTGTGCATGGCATGGTTCATGTGAACCTTTGTCAGAAGATAGCCCCATTCCTGCCCAGTGCTTCAAAACCAGATCTCTGTCAGACGTTCAACAACCAGGTGAGATGTGTAGCAGGAGCTGAGCAGCATTCAGACACATTTGTGCTCAGGGTAAGGTAAGGCTACTGGAGGGTTAAGCTGAAATAATAGTGATGCTACCCTGTGCCTTTTTCTGTACTTCCAGACAGATGAGACTGGTTGCTTCTTCACACACGTGAGCCTCTCCTCCTTCAGTCGAGACTTCAGGTACTATCAGGACAGCATAGTTGCAGAGGCCTTGCTGATAGAGGATGACACAGGTAACTGGAAACTTCTCTGGTGGCTGGGAAGAGGCATGTGGAGATGCACTAATATTGCCAAGGACACTGAGGGCTTTCAGACTAGCAAGAGCTTCGAGCTTTCTGAGCCCGCTGGGGCCTCCTGTCTGACCTTATAAATACAGAGCCAGCAGTTCCTAATGGCATAACACACCCTGAGTGCATCTGGTCCAGGTTGTGAAGCCTGGGGACCTCTCTAAGGGCTAGAAGTAGGAGGAAGGCTAAATACCCAGATCTCTGGTATGGAACGTGTGTGCAGTTGAACATGTGCATCAGTATTATCAGTGGGTCGCTCTGCAGGGAAGTTGCTGAGAGGTGCTTGGCTTCCTTGCTCCCTCCCTTACCGTTTCTGTCTCACTGCTGTCATTCAGAGACACAGGTCAATGCTTCCCACAAGTTACTCATCTCCAAGATTGGCGGGATGGCCTTGTTTGATGATGTGAATTCTTACTACCACACTGGAGAGATATACAGGGGCAAGGTAATCCCTAGTTACAGAGGTGAAAGCATGAGCAATGCCTTCATAGGGACTGTTACCTAGTGTCTTTTCTGACCTCATCTCCAGCTGGGGGCTTGGGAGGACATGAATGGTGTGCAGAGACAAAACTCTTGAATTGTCAGAAGTGAGAATAGCGCCCAAGGCTATCATTTGCCAAATAAGCCTGGAGGAGCAGCAACTATGGGGATCCAAATTTGGGGTGAAAACCCAAGCATCTGGAATTTCAGCAGCTGGGAGGCCTTCTGCTGTGAAGGGGTAGAGAGCATGGGGGTAAATGAACGTGGTACTGCAAATGATAATAGGAGGTGACCAGTTGTGGTGTTGATAATATTGTTAGTGACTGAAAGGGTGACTTTGCTGTCTTTTGAGTAGCAAGACATTCTGTGCACTGATTAGATTCTTCTGCACTTCTCTTGTGCGCCATGGTTCTCAGATTAAAGTCCTCAACTACCAAGGCAAGGCACTGAAGAACAAAAACGTCCTCCTAGTAGTAAGCTATGGAGAGCAGCAATTTAAGCAGAAGTATGTCACTGGGGACTGTGGGACAGCTTCATTTAGCCTGAATACAACTGTTTGGAACAGCACCTCAGCTGAACTGGAGGTACGTGAGGAAGGGTCTGTTGGCAGGGGTATGGATGTATCTCAGAGCTTTTTATTGCCCCACAGACATTTCCCTTGTTCCTTCTTGAAGGTTTCAGTAGTTCAAATCTGAAGCACCTCAGTGCGTTCTGGATTTTGTCTCCTCCTGAGAGCTTATTCTGTTGATTCCAGTTGCTTTCCTCATGAACTCTCAACATAGAGACCTGTGCTATGGTGTTGCTCACTGCCTCTTACCAAGTTGCAGTGAGGGTGATTTGCAGCTGACTCGCTTAACTAGAGAGATTGACTGCTTGGGTTTTGGTATTTTTTTCTCACCAGGCAAGTGTCCTGCATCAAGATTTGGATGGAGAGCCTGGGACAGTTGATTTGAGTTACCAGCGAGCCTCTTACTTCATACGTCCTTTCTATAGCACCAGCAGGAGTTTTGTCTCTATTGTCCGTGTGCCAAACACAGTGCCCTGTGGTAAAATGCAGGCTATCCAGGTGGACTTCAGAATTTACCAGGAGGACCTGGAACATGGGCCCAAGCGTGTCATCTTCTCCTACTTTGTGAGTTCCTGGGGAGCTGCTAGTGGGTGGTGGTTTAAGGTACAAGATCAGCCTCTTCTACAGATTGTGGCCTGGTATTTGATAGATTTGGCTCAGCCCAGGACAGGCAGCTCATCCTGGTTTCAATCCAGGGCTGCAGTAATAGCAAGAAAGCACCTTTCTTTCAGGCTCTGCACAGGTGCAGGGCGGGTATTTGCCTTACATGTTCTCCCCCAAGTCTCTTGATCCCCTGAGCTCTCCCTGCTACCTGCGAGCGAGTGAAGCTCATATCCCTTCGTCTGCCTGTTTAATCTCCAGTTTCAGGGCTACCTTAATCTGCATAGTAATTGCAATGACTATGTGACTAGCATTTTCTTCCCTTTCTGTATCTTCCCTAGGTGACAGGGAGAAGAAGGATAGTCTATGCAGGTCAGAAGACTGTTTGGGTTGGACTGCCAAGAAGTAAGTGCACTCCCCTGTTTTATGTCTGTAAGCACCCTTGTGCTTCATGTCTACAAGCACCCTTGTCTGTGTCAGCCCATTTTATCTGGATATGTGGCATAAGCCTCTTGGCAGTTTAAAGTTGGCTCACCACTTTTCTGTTGCATCAGAGTAGCATGCCTTTCCAGCTTTCAGGTCCCCTTTGAACAATACTCATCATTTCCCAGCCCATAGGCTCATCCTCCTTTGCCTTAGTTCTCAAAATCTCCTTTTGCTGCCCCTACAAACAGCATGGAACTATAGCCTTTCCCTCTACCAAATCTCTCCTGCTCTAATTTGCAATTGTCTGCAAGTAATCTGAGTCTTTAGGATGCCACGTTTTGACTCACTGTTGTCTGCTTCTCCAGTTCTTTTTTCTTTAAATCCTAAATTATAGGTGCTTTGGGGTATAAGTCACCACTTTATTGGTGATGGGATGACATATGTTTGGAGATGGGAGACTTTGAAAGATATCTGAGCTCTCACTCTTTATGGAGCTAAGCTTGAACTCCAAAACTGTTGTGTAGTTTCTTTGAGGCAATAAACAGAACCAGGAAGAGTCTTGCTGTCTTGATTCGGAGATGTGCTGAATATTTCAGTGGTCTCCACAAATCTCCTCGGCCCTGAAAGCCTTGAAGAAAGGAATTAAACAGATACATGCAAAATAACAAAACCTGATCAGAGTCCGTTTTTACTGATAAATCTACTTTTTCTTCTTCCCTATCCCCATCCAGTGCTGCAAGGCTTCTTCTCCATCCCTCTTACCTTCAGCTGGATCTTTGCCCCAGCTCCAAGACTTGTTGTTTATGTTATCTTTCATAATGGAAAAATCATTGCCGATTCTGCTGTGTTCAGTGTCTCCATGTGTTTCAGAAATAAGGTAGGATTTGTGTCCATGGCTCAATGTGTGAGAGTGAATGTGCCTGCTGCAAAGAAAGAAGAGACTGAGGGATATATAGTATGTGTAGCTGTGTGTGGCTGATACTACACAGGGTGCTGTTACATGAATTGCAGTTCATGAGTGGTGGAGCGTGCTGTAATGTATGGAGCAAGTATGTGCTGTGTACAAATATGTGAAGAGCGCTTGGGAAACTGAGACTAACCTCATAAAGAACCCAGAGGTAAGGACTAAGCTTATTTTAGATCTGGGCTTCAAAAGGAGCAGAAAGCCAGCTGTGTAAGGTGTGTGATCATGGCTGGCTGGTTTTCTGGGTAGCGAGAATGCTGTGTGAGAATGTGAGAGTCCTGACACAGGAATATCCCAGTACATTGATGGTCCCCATTCTGCCATCCATCCTGTTAGAACTTCAACATGATGATGACATTTTAAATACCTTCTTGGGGTCCTTGGGAGATGCCTTGGGTTTCCATCCAAGGAAAGTCCTTGGAAACTCTCATCATGTTGGTGCCTTCCCTGCTCAGGAATTGGTAGCGTGACCAGCAGCAGAAATGTCACTCAGGTTTTGCCTGCATTCTTCCCATCCAGGTGGAGCTGGGCTTCTCAACACCGGAGGCTCTTCCTGATTCAGAGGTTGGTCTCCACCTGCAGGCATCTCCTGGGTCCACGTGTGCCATCTGGGCTGTGGATCGGAGTGTCCTTGGGCTGAAGACAGGAAAAGAGCTCAGCCACTCTTTGGTGAGCGAGCCTGCTCCTAATTCTTCCCTTCCCTTGTACTGACATGAAGGAGGGAAAGGGGGAGGAAAGGAGACTGATAGGTCATTGCATCTGGGCAAAGCTTATCTGCCCGTTCTGGGCAGCGCTTTGAGCATTTGGGATCATCAGCACTCTCAGTGTGGCACAGATAAGGGTTAGTGGGCAAGTGTTAAGAAAAGTTGAACATCACTTGGTGCACCAGTGGTAAATCAGCATCTGTTGTTCCGCCTCATGTTCAGCTCAGCGGGTTGTCTTGGCTCTGTCAGAAGAGTGACAGTGAGCCTGAGCTTTCTGGCATGTGTTCATGCACAGTAGCCAGGAGCAATTCAAGCAGGCCTTGGAAGTATGACAGGAAGGGAATGCCAGATTTTATCTGTGCTGATTTTTTTTCCCCCTTTTCCTTGCTTTCTCAGATCTATAGGCTGTTCCCATCTGATTATAACTCCAGGTATCCTCACCAAGTGTCTGAAGATGATCAGTCGTGCAGGTTCCCAAAGTCTGATGAGCATGATGTGTTTACAACATTCAGGGTAAAAATGGTTGATTTGATGGGTTGGGATAATTCATGAACTGAGGGAAATGCGCCCCCCTGACTTTACCAATATCCTAGGGATGCTGTTACAAACAGCACAGGGAACACGTCCAGTTTAGGCCCTTGTAACTCGCTTGTTATTTGAATAAGCGACTTGAAATGTTGACCGAGAGGAAATTGAGTGGTTATTGCACTTCCCTTGTGTGATTCAGTACGCCAAAGTATTGGTTACTTTAACTGGATTTCACATAGTTTGTCTGATCTCCATAGCATGAACAATAGCATTCTGCAGGCTAAGAAGGCATAGTAGCTAAATAACCGTGTTTGAACACAAATAACTTTGGTTGACTCAGGCCAGATGAATTATCTATGAAGACCTCATTTGCCCATTGCTGAGGATTTCAATAATTCCCTCTTAATATGAAGCAAGAGAATACTTTGCCAAGCCAGAAGACAGCCAAGACCCCCATGCATGAAGGCAAAAAGAGGCACAGGGCAGAGAGGAAAGTACAAGCTTCTGGTGCATCAGTTCTTTTTTCTTACAGGAAATGGGGTTGAAGATTATATCCAACACCAATATCAGGAAACCCAGAGTGTGTCCAACCACTGCATCAACAACTATGCTGCAGGAAAAAAGGATGTTTACTTCCAGGCCCATGTTGCTGGTTGGTCAGACCCATAAAGCACGTAACAGTAAGCATTTGCCAACTGTTCCTTCTTACAGGGGATGCTTAGTCTTTCAGGTGAAAGCAGTCCTGGGTTTGAGCTAAGAGTCAGAACTTGCTGTAATTGCAAATGGGGGAGAAAGAGCATTCCCTGGCCCTAAACCTGTTGTGCTACTGTGAGGCTGCCTGGGGCTCACAGCTTCTGGCTCTGAAATGTTAGTGGGCTGACTGGATCCTAGGTCTTATTGCTCTTTCCCATGGTGCCTACAAATGCAAGTAAAGCACAGGTACATCTGTCATTTGAAATGGAGCAAGAGATTTTAAAGTCTGGAATAGAACCTTCTGTTCCAGTACTGTGCTTCTTGAGCTGCTTGCATTAACTGCAGCCTGAGCTGCTCTGCTCTAAACCAGGGCCTGAAGACCCTGCAGTGACTGGGTCTTGGTTATTTCCAGCAGAGCATCTGACAACATCTACCTATCAGCCCAATATGTTTTCACCTGTTTCTTCAGCTGAAGAGAAAGTAGACAAGCATCTCCTCAAAACCTGGATGTGGGATTTGTATTCTCTGGGGTGAGTAAGCTGAGCTGTGGGGGTGTTGTCTGGGTCACTTAATGTGACTGGGAATGGCAGCAGTTTAGATCATAAGCTGCTGAGGAAGATTCCTAAGGACATGTCATGGGGTTCTTATCTATCAGGCCATTTCTCATGGGAGACTACATCATATACGTTTTCCTTTACTAGATGATGATACGGAAGTATTGCCCATCCATGGGAGGTGGCTGACATAAGAAGATAGGAAAGCAGTTGTGGTGCAGCAAACCAGCTTTATTTACTGCCTACACTCTACTTGTTGTACCTCTGTGGGCTGCATTTCCCAAACTGTGCTCACAGGATTTATCCTGGGATGCAGGGGAAGCTGATTTCCAAGGAAGTCCTTCACTGGACAGGGAGTTGTGTCCTGTGAGGCTCAGTGAGAACACAAAGTCTGCTGAGGGAGCTTTTGGAGACTTGTCATCTCCAACTTAAGGAAAGCCTTGTCTGGTGTCTGGAGATCTGGAATCTGGTGTCTGGAGACTGGAGTCTCTTCAGGCCAGATGCCCGCACATCTGCCCTCTCCCATCTCCACTGTCCTTCCAGCTACATCCATCTCTTCTCTCCCTAGCAGCAGATATCTGCTGTGTGGTTTGTCCACTAGCCTAATCTGAGTCACCAAAGGTCATATTGTATGTGCTGCCTTCTTGTGTGTGCCTGGCAAAAGTGAAAGTCTGGAGTTACTGGAGTCAAATAATGTCATTTGCTTTAGCTAGGGCTGTTTAGATGTCTGCTGTGATAGCAGCCACAGAATAGTCTGCGGCTCTCAGAAGCTGTGATGTGGGCACACGGCAAGTCTCCGCCCTGTCTTCATATTGGACTTTAAGCTGTCAGCCTTTCACAGGAAGGTGAATGGCTGGGTCTGTCTCTTCTGCTGAGTTCTATTGGTGTTGAGCCAGTCCTATTGCTTTTCTTGTATGTGGTTCTCCATCCCTAGGCCAAGAAAAATAAAACTGCTGACATCTGTAAACCATGTTTAGATGTGCAAAGGGCAGATGTTGTCCGAGGAAAGCACTAAGTGTGATTGATGGCATCTTGCAGCCACATAACCTATTGTCAAAAGTGTTCTGTTGATATAAACATCTGAGACA
Source organism: Loriculus beryllinus (assembly GCA_039877255.1). Taxonomy (NCBI): domain Eukaryota; kingdom Metazoa; phylum Chordata; class Aves; order Psittaciformes; family Psittacidae; genus Loriculus; species Loriculus beryllinus. The sequence goes on from JBCJKH010056303.1 coordinate 13,238, forward strand.
GTGGTTCCGTTCTTCTCTGAGGACCTACAAGGGTTACAAGTTCAGCAGGGATTGGGGGTTAGACTGAGGTTAGGGGATGGGGTGCACTGGCAGAAGGGTGCAGACCAGGTCACCTGGTGCTGTGCACAGCAAGATTCAGTTTAATGCTTCTGTTGCATTTCTGTTGCATTTCAGTCCCAATGGGAACAAGAGTGTCACTGTCACTGTGCCTGACGCCATCACAGAATGGAAAGCAGGGATGTTCTGCACAGGACCTAATGGTTTTGGACTTGCTCCAGCCACCAGTCTGCTTGTTTTCAAGCCTTTCCTTGTGGATCTTGCACTGCCATCTTCAGTGATCCAGGGCGAGATCTTCATCTTGAAGGCCACAGTCTTCAACTACCTGCAGCAATGCATGAAGGTAGGTGAGCCCTGATAGCCTCTGCAAGAAAAGCAGGGTATGGGTGGGTAGGAGATGGCTGAAATCTATGGCCTGTGATGTTTGTCTTGGTGCCATTGCCATCCCTTCTGCCCTTTCAGATTCAAGTGACCCTGAAGGAGTTTGCACACCTCCAGGTAGAGTCATGCAAAGGCTGTGTCTACAGCAGCTGCTTATGTGCTGGTGAAGCTAAGAGCTTTCAGTGGAGTATCACAGCTGAGCAATTAGGTGAGAAGAGCAGCAAGGTGGGGTGGTGGAACTGGGAAGAGATGGGACCAAAGTAGGGATGTTTTGTAAGAGCTGAGATTGAGGAGTTATTTGCCCCGTTAACCAGAGTACTCATTTGCAGTCATCCTAAAGACATCACAAGTCTGTGCTAGGAGGTACAGAACCATACAGGGCTCTGTTCAGTTTTTCATTGTAAACAGGTGATTTCTGTTATGTTAATGGGAAGTGCTTTCTCAAAAGATGTTTTATGCACCTAATTGTTATTTTCAGGGCTCATGAACATCACTGTCAACACAGAGGCTGTGGCCACCAAAGAGCTCTGTGGTGAGGAGATACCATTTGTCCCAAACCAAGGACAGAAAGACATGATCACCAAACTCCTCCTAGTCCGGGTCAGACAAGCTGTTCTGTTACCTAGACCTAAAAATGGGCTTTGTGCAATTCCCAGATTTTGTGTGGGTTGATTTTGGGAGTCACCCTTTGCTATTCAAGGTGTGTAATTAGAATCTCGGGGCCTGAGCTGGGGCAAAAGATGAGAGCTGATGAATGTGTCCTCCACTTCATACCATGGAAAACTTGAGATATGTGCCCTCTTTTATGTCCTCACTCCTGAGTTCTCTACTGATTCTTACAACATCAGTTTCACAGACATTCAGAAGTTGTAATGTTATGAAAACACAAGCTGTTTTCTTACCTGAAAACTGTTGACAATAAATTACATTTTTATGTGATAGTGATGTTAGTCCATCTGACTCTCCAACCTGAAACAGGATTCTGTCCGTATCTCTTTCTAATCCACTTGTAATCCTGTTTCTCTCCTGTGTGCTCATTATAATGCAACGTCTATGTGCTCCACAGCCAGAGGGAGTGTTGGTAGAAAAGGCTCACAGCTCCATCCTGTGTCCTGAAAAAGGTAGAGAGATTTTTCTCTTCTTTCACCCTGCTCATCCCCTGCTTCCTGCTTAAGCATTTCCTGCATCTTTCTACTTGTTGAAATGTTTTCTGTTGTCATCATGACCAAGCTACAGAAGCATACTCTAATTGTCATCTGGGGCTTCCCTTGGATAAGGATGTGGGGAGGTCTGGTCTTTTTAGCATGAACATCCCTGCCAGTAATGTAACAGGCTTGAGGCCTTTTTCACCTGTAGTAATAAAATGAGACTACTGAAGATGGCAAGGCTGGAAGAGATGACTTAGGATTGCTGTTCCTGTCTTGAATTTTATGATGTATGGTGAGGCTGTCAGCAGATTTTGAGAGCATGAGGCACATGGAGAAGAAATGCCTGCAACTGAAATCTGAAGTGAGGTGGAATAACTTCTATAGAGAAAAGCAGGTGGCTTTGACCACTGAGGGTTTCCAACAGAAAATCCTCTGAGCCTCTGTAGCAGGAAGGCTGTTAGTACAGTGCAGGCATCATGAGGTAGATGAAGCTCGAGGTGGAAAGGGACAGGGTTTGTGAGGTGATCTGCAGCCCCTGTGATGGGAGATGGGGTGATAGCACAGGACAGTCTTGAACAGTTTCTGGGGATTTTGAAGGCTGTTTTCATCAGAATGCATTTCTTTTTTGTCTTCCCCACACACCTTACTCCGTCGGTGTCAGGGAATCCTGCACAGGAATCTGTGTCCCTGATGTTGCCTCTAGATGTGATTGAAGGTTCAGTCAGAGCCACCATCTTGGTCACCGGTAAGGCATTCAGCTAAAATCCCAAATCTGAGTTTAGCTGTAGGGAAGCCCAAACCCAGAAAACCCCTGTACACTTCCTAAGGTCTCCAAGGCTTCAGTGCCTTATTCCGCAGTGTGTGCAGCTGTGTTTCCTTATTCCTGATAACCTAAAACATTCAGCAAGGGAGAAAGTGTTCTGTTTATGGGATGGCAGTGTGTACAGTCTGATAAACTGGGTGGACAGAGGTGCCCCCACTGCTGCGCTGGGGCCATTGTGCTGGGTGCACTGCTGGGGATGGTCCTCAGGTATGAGGAGGTGAATCGTCAAACCTGCCCAGGAGGTGATCAGGGTGCCTATGCTCTGTTCCAGGTGACCTCATGGGGATGGCACTGCAGAACATGGACCACCTGGTGCAGTTGCCCCACGGCTGTGGGGAGCAGAACATGGTGCTGTTTGCTCCCATTGTCTATGTGCTGCAGTACCTGGAGAAGACGAGGCAGCTGACCCTTGAGATCAAGGAGAGGGCAACAGGATTCCTGCGCAATGGCAAGTACAACAGACCCACCTTGCTCCTCTGCCTTCCCCAGTGTCCAATCCACCAGTAGTCCTGGGTGCCTACTCCCCTTCCACTCAGAGCCCTCAACCACCCCATTCCCTTCACAGTGGTTTCATTGCAAATACCATTCTGAGCACTCATGTCCTATCCTGCTTCCCAGGGTACCAGATACAGCTGCAGTATCAGCACCCTGATGGTTCCTACAGTGAATTTGGGACCAAGGATGAGTACGGTAATACGTGGTAAGCCCGGCTCTCTTTCCCTGCTGTCTGCTGTCTGACAGCCTGGAGGTGGGCAGTTATCTGCTTCCAGCGTTGAATCCATTCCATCCTGTTGAACCCAAAGTGTTCCAGACATTTTGTGAGCTAGGAGCTCCCCAGGGGTATGCAACTCTCCTGAGGATGAGCTGTCCTTGGAGCAGCAAATTAGGAATAGCACAACAACAGGTGAGGAGAGACCCACCAGATTAAAGCTCCCATTTTTTATCTTTTTCCTTAACTTCTGCTTAGATTCTTTCTTTCCACTCATTTTTCTCTCTCTTTCATTCACTCCATCTCCATTTCTGCTTCTCTCTTCCTTTATGCCTTTTTTTGTGTTCTCTCCCTCACCAGGCTGACCGCATTTGTGGTTAAATGCTTTGTCCAAGCCAAGCCATACATTTTCCTGGACAGCAGGACCATCCAAGCTGCTCTTACCTGGCTGGAGTTTCACCAGCTTCCCAATGGTTGCTTCAGAAATGTGGGCCAGCTTTTCCACACAGCCATGAAGGTAGAGTCAGAGCACCTCGAAGGACACCTCAAAACAGTTCTTGCCAAATGTACTGATAGTTGTTCAGTTCACTTTCCTGTGTTGTTCTGCTTTCTTGTGTGGGAGCAAGGCAGGGATAGGCTTCAGATCTTTGGGTATTAACTTTTCCAGCTTTTTGGATGTTTATGCTTTTTGTAGGGAGGTGTGGATGGGGAAGTCCCCTTGGCTGCCTACATCACTGCTGCATACTTGGAGGCAGGAGAGACACTGGAGGTAAATACTGGGATTCTTTGCCATGCTTTTTCCTTAAGGTTTGAATCCTGAAAAGCTTAGCGATGTCACTGAGGCAGGCCTTCTTGGAGCGGCACGTGGACAAAGTGATAATAGAGAAGTAGGACTTACAGAAATGATGGAAGTTTAGCTTATAGTGCTTCTGCTGGGCTTTAGCAAGAGACAGCAACCAAAAAGCAGCAGTTGGACCCTGGGGTCTTTTGGGATGGCAACCACTGCAAGCCTTTGGCTCATGTTTGGAATAGCATAGCTAAGTGCTGGAATACAATGCTGCTGAGACCAGTGGATTTGCTGCTTCTTGCCAAGAGCAGTACTGGTGTTCTGGGGGAAACTGGAAATCCCAGTGGCGCTGTAAGGCCCTGTGGAAGTGAACTGAACACAGTAATCTTGGTCAGTGTGTTGTGTGTAAGCATTTGCACGGTGAGCTTTTGCTCTTGTGTTTGGACTTGGAAAGTAAGATATGGTGATGTTATTCCAGCAGAAATTGCATTCATTTCATTGAGAGAACACTGCTAAAGCCCATAACCAGCTCAGGGAGGGGATCTGTCATGCATGTCGCACCAGGGGCTGGAGAACAGTCCTTACTGGTGCTGCGCTGATATAAAGAGAAGAGGGCAGGCTCAAGCACAGGGATACCTGGGTGAATGATTGGGGTACTTTCTGTGCCTGCATATGCTAATGCATTCTTCTGCTTGTGTCTCGGTGTCTGCCTTCCTCACATATGTTTGATGTGACCAACACCCGTGTAACTCTTTCCTGTAGAGTACAGTGGTGCGCAAGGCTCTTGGCTGCATTACTCCTTCCCTACCCAAAGCTGCCAGCACTTACACTCAGGCCCTGCTGGCCTACACCTTTGCCCTGGCTAAGGACTCTCAACGTGCGCAAGAGCTACTTGACACACTTGATCAAAAGGCAATCAGAGCAGGTATGGGAACCTTGGTGCCAGGCAGACATCAGAGAAAGGACGAGTGACCTTTCTGAGCCCTTGGTTACATGCAACCTGGAAGGACCATAGCCTTGCCCTGTAGGTGCTTCAGGACTAGTGAGTGGGTAGCTAGCTGGTGTCAAGTAGCTAGTGGACTGGCAAACAGGGCAATGGAGAGCTCAGATGTGTGGGAGGTAATGTGTATGCAGATTATTGGCATATTAGTTTTTGCATATCACCTTGGTATGTAATATGGAGTATTATTTTGCTATTGCAAAATGCATGGGATTGCAAATTGACCCAGTGACATGATGACCCAGCCAAGAGCGATTTACTTGATCGTCTTTGCAGACACAAGCCACTGTGCCTCGGAAGCCTCAGGATTTCTTTGCTGACATCCCTCAATGTCATCGGTGCCTTTCCTTTCGCAGGTGGGCAGATCCACTGGAGTGAGACCTCGTCCAAGCCTGGACCCAGCACCAGCCCTTGGTCACAGCCATTGTCCGTGGATGTGGAGTTGACAGCCTACGTCCTCCTGGCCCTGCTCTCCAAGCCAAATGTCACAGAGTCAGACCTCACCACAGCCTCTGGCATAGTGGCCTGGCTCACCAGGCAGCAGAATGCCTATGGAGGGTTTGCCTCAACACAGGTAATTTGTGGCCTGGGAAGGGGATATTGCTTGAGAAAGAACCTTCTGTACAGTGTATGCACAACATTTGCAAGTGCGAATGCTTTGAGGAGAGGAGCTCTTGTATATGGAGGTCCTCAGGACAGTGAGATGAAGTCTCTTTGGGTCTCAGAGCTGCAAATGTAATTGTTCCTTTATTTTCAGGACACAATAGTCGCCCTGCAGGCCTTGGCTAAGTATGCAGCACTGACATACAGCACGAAAGGGGTTGCAGAAGTGAGGGTGAGGTCGCAGAGAGGCTTTGGGAGGAAGTTCCAGGTCTCCTACCAGAACCGGCTGTTGGTGCAGGAGGCAGCACTGACAGAAGTCCCGGACAAGTTCTCAGTGCAGGCCCAAGGCAGCTGTTGTGTCTTTACCCAGGTAGGTTCCCACAGACCCTGCTGGGGCAAACCTCTGTTCATCACCTTATCAAAACCAAAGCTCTCCATTGCAGCTCCATGCAAGGGAACACACATTAACTGTGCTTTAATCCCAGCCTGTTGCCAGTGCAGTAAACCTGTCTGCTGGAGGACTGTGTCCGAATGTGAGGACAGTGATGCT
>JBCJKH010056303.1:46142-58502 GCA_039877255.1 Loriculus beryllinus
AGCATTAGATTTCTCCCCTAGCTCTTTCTCTGTGGGAACAGAGTTCAAATGTTCCTGCTGAAGACTGCTGCTCAGCCCATAATGCTGTCAATCTCCAGGTCAGGAACAAGTAGGGAACTGCTGTAAGGGAGCCAATATTCAGCCAACCTGGCAAGTCCTTCCTCAAAAGAGACAGCGCTGTAAAACTGGTATGGTGCAATAGTATTTGGTGGCTTGGGCTGCCAGCACACATTGGTCCTGCACTGACTGTTTCCTCAAGTGGCTGTGCAATTTAATGTGTTTCTCTGGAGCTCCATCAGGAAGACACAGACTGGCTCCCTGGAATAAGCACCCCTGCCCCTTTTTTGCCCCTGCCAGAGTTTGGCACGTGTCTCTTCTCCCAACGCAGGGCAAGCTGATGCAGGCTACTCTCCGCTGCCTGCAGCAGGCAGTTCATAACATCACCAGCATCTACACAGAAGCCCTGCTGGCCTATGCCTTTGCCCTGGCTGGGGACTATGAGACAACCGAGGAGCTGCTGTACAATCTGGACGAGCAGGCCATCAAATCAGGTGCTGACTGCTCTTTGGGGTAATGCTTCTTGTTCACCTGTTGGGATCTGGAGTAATGTGCGGTTAAGCCAGAGTGGTTAAAAATTATGTATGTATTTGTACATATTTGAGTAGTAACTGCACTGTGGCTGAGAATACAGCAGGTGTTTTCACAAGCTGAGAGGGTGATTTATCAGGAAGAGTTTCCTCAGTGAGAAGATTCCAAGGTCCTCTTGAAGCGGGAGGCAAGAATCTGTGAGCTAAGACCAGATGAAGCCCAGGAGAATAAACTGAAGAAAACAATGCTGGGCTCAGTGCAAGGAATGAGCTGAAGGAGCCCTGAAAGCACTCTGGGTTTTGTTTCCTGTGAATCCAACCAATTATATTCCTCTCCAGATAGCCTGCATGCTTCTCTTCATTCTGCAGGAGGACAAATCCACTGGAGTCCCAAGCCAAGCTCTCTGGCTTCCACAGAATTCTGGCCTGGTACTCAGTCAATGGACATAGAGTTGACAGCCTATGTGCTCCTGGCACACCTCTCTAAGCCACGGGTGTATGCAGAGGACATGGCAATTGCAGCTGGCATTGTGGCATGGCTGACCAGTCAGCAGAATGCCTACGGGGGCTTTGCCTCCACCCAGGTAACAAGTAGCTCCCTGTGGGTTGATATACTTCTGCTCCTGAGGTTGTTAGGGAGAATCTTCTTGAGTCTTCCTGCTCCCAAGTCGGTTTCGCTAGAGCTGATGCTTCCAGAGGGTTGGCTGTCTCTCCCTTTCTAGGACACAGTTGTTGCCTTGCAAGCCTTAGCAAAATATGCAGCAAGAACGTTCAGCACATCAGGACAGGCACTTGTGAGGGTGAAGTCTCAGAAGGGCTTTGGGAAGACTTTCCAAGTCAACCGTCAGAAGAGGCTGCTGGTGCAGCAGGCAGCACTGGCAGATGTCCTGGGGCAGTTCTTGGTGCAGGTCCATGGCAGTAGCTGTGTCTTTGCTCAGGTGAGGCGGTGGGATGAATGTGGGAAAGAGGAGAGGTGGAGGACTCTGCCTTCTCTCCCTGCATGCGATCGTGCCCAGCCTGTCTTCTCCCATCCTGATCCTCACCCTACAGACAGTGCTGAGGTACCACGAGCCTCTCCCATGGGCTGCTGTGACCTTCACTCTGCGTGTCAACACGGAGCTGACCAACTGCAGCCAGGCCAATACGCGTGTCCTCACCATCAGCATCCTTACCAGGTGAGCCCAAGGGTTTCCTCCTCCAGCAAACCCCCCTGTGCTTGGGGAAAGCCTCAAGGCTGCAAAGGAGGGACCTGGCAGTTGGGGCAGGGTGTGAATTTTGTAGGTGGAAGGGGTGGGGAAGGATGGTGCTGGCTACCTCCTGGAAGGGGGACTCAGAGGGCACTGTTCTCACAGAGCCAGACCCTCTGGGGTCTGACTGTTTCTTCTTCTCCAGCTACACTGGGAGCAGGGTCACATCCAACATGGTGATCCTGGAGGTCTCCCTGCTGTCTGGGTTCGTCCTGGCTCCCAGATCCAGGATGCTGGTAAGGACTTTGGAGGGTCCCATCTGCTTGCTTCTGTTGGGAACTATTCATTTCAGGCCATAAGGTAACGAAATTAGCAGAGACCCCTTGTTGTTGTAACTGAACCAAAGCTTCTGGTTTCTGTACAGGCCTTACAAATGTTGGCTGCAGGAGATCAGAGGTGGTTCAGCTTTTCTCACTGTCATTATTCTGACTTCGGCCAGGAACAATGTACTGCTGGGTGTGCTAAACACTGGGATTTTTTTTTGCTAGAAATTCTAAAATGAGATTTCTTACAGAGACTCTAATTATAGCCCAAAAGATTTTCATGCCCCCCTAATTAAGCCATAAAATTGAAAGATGAATTATGTGCATGGTCCCCAGAGAGGTCTTTCAGAGCAGTCTATCAGTCAGTGAGATGAGCTAACAAGAATCTTTTCTGGGGTCTGCGTGTCTTTGCTGACCAACGCGTCAGTCCTATGCACTATCCATGCAGCCTTTTGTCCCCAGAGTGGGAAGTTTCTCTAACTGAGCAGTGAAAGCAGAGATCAACCCCAATATTCTCACAAAGGGTGTCCAGGACGGACTACCAAATATATAACCACTAAAGCCCTTATCTGTGAGAAAGACACAGTTCCACATAAACTCCACACCATTCTTTCAATACAGCAGTAGGTCCCCTAGGTCAGGAAGCTATAACGAAAGTGCTCACAAATTCCCTTGTGTTATTGTTTCCCATCCCAGCTGGAGCGCAGAACCATTGTTAAGAAAATAGAAGTGAAAGCTGATGTAATCTACATTTATCTGGACAAGGTAAGTGGGAACAAAGCCATCTGGTTTGGCAGAGCAAGTGCAAGAGGAGAGAGGACAAAGAGCTGTGTGAGGAGCCCGAGGCTGGGCTAGGCATGGAAAAAGAGCACTGGTAGAACTGTTGATGATGGATGCTTGCCCAGTTTCGTTGTCATTGGGTAAGCATTTGCTATTCCTTATGCACACTCATTTCTGAAATTCAGAATCTGTAATGGATTAGAAATATTTAGTGCAGGAAAGCATTCAAGCTAGGGAAGATGAAGATGCAATGACTCCTTTCTCCCCTTCCTTGCTAATATCTTTCCACCTCCACAAGCTCAACGATGAATCTCAGACTTTCATTCTGCAACTGGAACAAGTAATTCAGATGAAGAACCTGAAACCAGCCATCATCAAAGTCTACGATTACTACCAGCCAGGTGGGTTGCAGATTCCCTCCTGCTTGGGGGTTTGGGAGCTGGGTTCTTAGTTTTCTGTCTGGAAAAAGATGTTGTGCACTCTCTTCTGTGTGCACACATGTGTGTAATCGACTTCCTTATTCCCTTTTGCAGAGGAGCAAGCCTTGGCTGACTACGGTGCTGTCTGTAGTTGAGGTAGGCAGCAAATCCCTGTGTGACACAGACAGGGCATCAGAAGGGTGGAACATGGGGAGTGTAAGCAATCGAAGAAGGGAAGGGGGATGGTGATCAGTGGGGAGCATGTATCCAGCTAGAAAGAAAAGCTGGCAGATGCCTGTGGCTAGGTGTGTGGCGCTAGTACTGGGGCTGTTTTGGAGCCAGAGGCAGCTGGAAGGCTCTGGTGGAATGTGAAAAGAGAGACATCATCTCTTTTCAAGACCAGGTTGGACAGAGCCTTGGGTGACATGGGTAAAGTGTGAGGTGTCCCTGCCCATGTCAGTGGGTTTGGAACTGGATGATTTTATGGTCCTTTCCAACCCAAAACATTCTATAATTCTATGAAAATGAGAGCAAGGAAGGAAGCATCACATGCAGTGAGAATGCAAAGCCATAGCAACCTGTGCTAATGAAGGCCCTCAGACCCAAGCATGGCTCCATTCCCTCCACCCCCCCACTATATTCAGTGGCCAAGTAGGAAGCTGAAACTGGGAAGATGAGACTGCCTTGTGAGGTGACATACCCAGCTGCTAGAAGGGGGATGGCTTGTTAATAGTAGCCTGAAGCCAGGACAGGTCTGGAGAAGTCCCTTTGGTAAGGATGAGACATAATCTTGATAAAGTACAATGCTGCATCCTGACACCATCCCACAGAGAGTGCTGTCTAGGGACCTGCCTAGAGAACCACCCCCACTCCTATCTGAGACAAGGCACCTTCCACAGCCTGGTAATAGCTATGGAGGGACTGGATTATGACTTCCTTATTTATCTTAAATTCTGGCCCCACAATTGCACATGCTGCCTCAGAAAATGGTGGAGATGCTCCCATACTTATGATAAAGGAAAGGAGAGGAACTGCCATGTCATGACTAGTGCCCTTGCCCAATATTCCAGGTTGGGCACTGAATGGGAGGAAGTGTTCCAGCTGGGACACAGACTTCATTAAAGTTGAGCCTATGTGGGTCCTGCTCCCTAATGGATGGACTGAGGGACCACAACAGCCCAGCACTCCTGCCTGCACTGTGAGGATCTGGGTTGGGGTGAGGGTTTGTGTGTGTCACTTATCTGGTACGCAGCTGGGAAGAAGCATTAAAGTAAGCATGTCCCCTAACCTTGCCACCATCGTGCCAGTTGCTGATGGACCGCAGGCTTAGCCCATGAAGACCACTTCTGCTATTGCCAATGTACGAACCTTCTACCTACCTCCTCTATTGCTCTCTCCTCATGCTTCTTATGGTTTCTCCTAACACTTCCTGCAGTAGGACTCAGGCAGCTTTGGAGTACAAGATGCAAGTGAACATGCTGTGACAGCTGTATCTCCTGTGCCCTTCCTGCAAGCTCCTGTGCTATTAGCTCTTTGAAGCAGTCTCCACATAGTAATGCAGTACACTGAGACTCTAGCCCCTCACCTCTCCTCAACAGCACAGCCTTGCCAATTGCTCTTGATAAAGGTCTCTAATGTAACTTCTGGCCAAAGGAACAGTTGAACATGGGAGCCAGCCCTTCCTTGCCTTCAGCTCCAACTTGTGTGATGGTCACCTCCTTCCCCAGGTGCCAACTCTGCTTTGGTGCATGCTCTACCTCCTCCTGTGTAATCCCAGTAGTGGAGGGGCAGGGTTTTGCAGGTGTACATGCACACACAGAGCAGAGGTGAAGAAGTCTTTTTTCCCAGATACTTTTAAATGCAATTTTACCGGTTTGGGAGAAAAGCAGTAAACCTGAATAATCACTCAATCAGGTAGTTCTAGTCCCTTGACTTTTAATAAGATGCCAGGTACAGTCTCAGCCTTTCAGAAACTAACTGTTAAGCAGGAAATTGCAAGCCTTTTCTCTTTGCTTCTGGTCTCTATGTGGTGGCTGTCGCCAGGGCTGATGAATGATGGATGAACAGAGATTGCAAGAGGATGGGTGGGTTCCTGTTCCTGTGAAGATGACAAAGGACAAAAAAAAGTGTGTTCCTGAAGTATTCAGATTAACCACTGGAACTCATGGGGGTTTTCTGCTTTTCCTGACCAAATGGAACTGGCAGGCTGTTGAGGACAGGGCTTGCTCTGACTCTACCCACACAAAGCCTATGACAGAATCTCCACTAAGAGTGTGGGGCTTGTCCCTGGGCAGGGCTGTGTCCCTCCATAGGTAATTTGTGATGTAAGTGTGTTTCTCCATCTCATGGGCTGTGGGCAAAGGAGCACGCAGGTGTAAGTAAAGTTTAGAACAGGAGCAGGTACCGGTCAAGTTCAAGCTTTGCCTTTGCCCAGACTGGAAAGAGGAGGGAGAGGTACCCATTCCCTAGCATGGATCATAGGCCAGGCTGAGGCCGTGAAGGGCTTGATACTGAAAAGGACTCAGTTCCTGCAGTAAAGGTGAATGTGGTGTGTGCATGGATAGGGCCGGAGAGCTCTGGAGCTGCAGGGAAAGTGCCAGGAAAAGGAATTCTGTTGACTTGAGGAATGTACATTTGATGCAAAAGGCCAGGACTGGTGTAGGACTCAGGACAGGCAGCCCTTGTTTTCTGTAATAAACCTCCAACATCAAACCTTCAGTTCTCCCTTTCCCTCAGTTTAACCACTGGGATAGAGGAACTCACCCTAACTTAGCATTGCTAATCGCTTTCTACCCTGAACATGCAATCTGGTGAGTTTCTTGACCAAGGGCCCTTGCCTGCATCTCCCCCCCTCTCCATATACTCTTCAGAGCCATGCCTGTGATGACAAAAGAGGTGTTGGGCCCTCACCTCACTCGCATGGAGCACTGTAGCTCATCACTGTAGTTTCTTCTGGAAGAGGAGAAAAAAGTGCTGGTGAGATACACTTGCTGAAAAACCACTAAAGCAACTCAGCATTGTGCCTCTGTTTTCTAGGGAAGATGTTCCCTAAGCTAACAGACCATGACTGCCTTCTACTATGACACATGAAACCACTGGTTTCTGTCAAAGACTGTGTGCAGTTATTCTGGATTCACCCAAGTCATGGTGCTTGTGAACTTTTTAAGTCCCAAACAGCTCCATTATAGTAATGGGTTCTTCGCTTTCTGAAGCAACAGGAATCCCTAGTATTCCTCCCACTAGGGACCCCAGAAAACAGAGGACAAATTATTTTCAGTGTCATTTTTCTAAGGGGGCCCTCACTCTTCTAAGCCATCCTCTCACTATGGTCCCTCTGTCTTTGCTGCCTCCTGCAAAATGAGCATACAAATGCATGTGTCTGAGCTTCTTGCTCCTCTCTTGTGGGAGAGGTAGACCCTAAGTGGATCTGCATGCTAACTTCAACCTTGCAGGTTCTAGGACCAGAGAAAGGATTTACCATTTTGAAACCCAAGAGGTTTCAAGTCCATCACTATAGAGCTTCTAAGGGGCAGTTAGGTAAAATAGGTGTCAGGGATGGAATTGTCTGAGACTTGACAACTTCAGAAAGTCTCTTTCCAGTGGTACATTTGGGTGGTTTCTGCAGTACAGCATCAGAGCTTACCTGGCATGTAGTAATCGTAGACCTTGATACTAGCTGGCTTACGATCTTTCACTTGCGTGTCCTGCTGCACCATCAAAGTGTAGGTGTGAGGCTGCCTAGTCAGCTAAGACCAAGAGATGCAAGGATTACTGCCAGAACCAAAGTCCTGTAAGACAATCCCTTCAACCTGCTCCTTCTGCTTTCCAGTCCAGCTTAGAAACATCTTTTACTTCACATGTTGTGGTCATCTCCCATTTTTGATCACTCAGCTCATGAGAGACATCAAACCCACAGACTAAGTGTGCATTAGGTATCTAAACGTGTTCCCAACCAATCCCACATTCCTCACACTGAGCTCTGCTCTGAGCTCCTTCATGCATCTTGCCTGACTGGCTACTTTCTTACACACGATCCCATTACATCAGCCCTCATTCTGCAGTCTCCCACAACCTTCATCATTAAACAGACAAATACAAGGGGTGGATGAACGTGGAGGCTGGATGACAGTAGTTGCATGACCTGTTGTTGATTCAGTTCCACTTGGTGCTACCTGGCAGCCTGAACTGAAATCTTCCTCTGTGCTGCCATTCTGCTCTGTGCTGTAGATATGAAAGCAGCATCTCTGTAAGCCTAATGTATCCACATGACAATAACCTGCTTACTATGAGGCTAGCTGACAACTGGGGATGAAAGAGTCACAGAAATGTAGAAGTGTTCTTGGAAATTCTGAAGTTTCAAGATTCATGCCAGGTCTTGTTTCTGGTGCTTTACCTACAGAAAGGCTGGAATGGTTGTTAATCTGTGGATTAATGGGACTCTGGAGCGAGCACTGCTGTTCACACAACCATCTGGTTTAATTTTGCATGATCTTGGCAAACTCCATGAGCAATCTTGGATGCTCCCTACTACATTCAGGCTCCTTAAGGGCTTTCTGAAAATTCAGGCTTGCTTGAATCTGCTATATGGATCCTACTACCACTCCCCCAGTCCTGATGAGACACTGTATATGAACTTTCAACAGTGTCTGAACGGTGCCAACAGCTATAGTCTTAACATCAGAGATAGTCTCATTTCACTCAAGTGGTCATGTATACAGGCTCTATAGCTGAACTACCGCAGGTTGACAAAACACACTTCTCCATGTCAGCAAATGTGGCTGTCATGTAGGAACAGCTCTGAAATCTTAACATATGATGGAACCCAGATACAAGAGTAAGCTAAAAGCTGTCCACCAGTCTTTAGTCCTTATAATGATGATATTAGCCTGATTTCCACTTACTTCCTCCAGGTAGAGAATGACCTGGTCAGCTTTGCTTTCAACTTTCTTCACTAAAGGCATTTTCTTTAGCTGAAAATAGGAGGGAGAGGGGAAATGTCAGAAAGACTCTAACAGAAAGCAGAAACATTCAAGGATATTTGTGAGAGCAGGGGCAAAATGTTCACATGGCCAAAGGAGCCCTTGGGGTAGAGGAAGGCAAGGTGCAGCCTGGAAGAGACTTTGAGTGCAAAGATTTCTTGGGAAGAGGACAACTGTGTTTTCCCGCCCACAGGAATGATTACAGTTGTGCATGCAGTCCTTCATGATGGACATCCATCACTATTCCCATCCCAGCTGGGCACAAACTCACGGTCTCACCTCTTCCAGCGAACCTGCCACGGGGCTGTATCCTGACAGCAGCTCCACTTGGATCAAGACCATGTTGGTGGACACACGGTTCCCTGTGTAGCTGCAGCAGGAACCCAGGGGACAGCACTAAAGTTACTTTCTGAGCCATGATCTCCAGATACTCTGCCCAGTTTTGGTACTCAGGTGAAAGAACCCAGCTTTCCTTCCAGTGATTCTCTTGTTGAGCATACCTGTGTCTGTACTGTAATAAATCTTTGTGCTTCCTCTGATTTCTCTTTTAGTTTCTCTGAGCCAAGGATGATAAAGCCCTTGGAAGGCCTCTGGCGTTACCTTCTCTAGGCATGTCAGGGAATACCACATCCTCCACCTGCTTTCTTGGCAATTTTGTCCCAAGTCAGGGACAAGGCAAAGGTACAGCAGAGGATAGTGATGTGACAGTCAACCAGGAGCAGAGGAGGGAAGACTTAATTAACTAAGCAGCCAGTCCCACAGGGCTTCACATCACTAGTGTTTTGAGACCTAATACTGGAAAGGGGTGAGACCAATAGACCTTGGGAGAACTTGTGGTAACTGGCATGATCATGAGATAGGACTATGGCCTCAGCCATCCCTCCTGGGCCTTGTACCTTTCACCCAGCTGAGGAGAGCATGGTTAAATGAACAGGGACATCTTAGCACTTGGACCTCATGAGTGAAGGGGAATCCTGGCCACCAAGAGGCTGGTGTGGTGCCAGAAGCCTCTTAGGACAGGGAAGGCAAGGGTCAACTGAGTATCTCCTACCGAGCATGAATGGTGACAGGGAACTGGGTGATGTTGGGTGCGGTGCACTCTGTCTGCACAGACACAGCAAAGGTGACATCGTGCCTCACTGGAGGGATGTGGTACCGCAGAATGGCCTGCAAGGACAGAAAGATAATTGGCAGAGAGCAACAAGGTGGGGTTTTTTTGCTGGAGAATATCTTTGTCTAGTGTTTGGCTGCTCTTTGCTGTCTTTCGTTGGTGTAAGAGAGTGATGTGATGTGGTGGAGGTGGAGATTTTGCATGCGCACTGGCCCTGGTGGTGTTCACTCGACTTCTTGGAGGAAAGTGCAGCTCTGACTGAAATCTGATCCAGATTTCATTTGGAAAATTGCTATTCCTGTCCCTTGGATCCCAGATACCCTTATGAGCCTTAACGCCCAGATTTAGGGTTAGGGTGCTGAGGCACTGGAATGGGTTGCCCAAGGAAGTTGTGAGTGCTCCATCCCAGGCAGTGTTCAAGGCCAGGTTGGACAAAGCCTTGCGTGGCATGGCTTAGTGTGAGGTGTCCCTGCTTATGGCAGGGGGGTTGGAACTGGATGATCTTAAGGTTCCTTCCAACCATAACTATTCTATGACTCTATTCTATGACTCTATGATTTCTACAAGTCCCTGCAGCAGTCTGTTTCAGTGTTGGCTAAGTGGCAAGATGGCAACAAGCCCCTGGCTTTCAAAGCTTTTCCTCAGACAGACCTTTTCTCCTTGGCTGGGCTTACCTGCAGGAAGAGGCACCCGTGGCCCTGCACATGCACTGTGTAGTCTTGGGGAATGGCTGGCAGCTCCACTGTCTGCAGCAGGAGGCGATTGGTGTTGTCTACTCGGACGTTCTGGTTGAAACCCTCAGAGGAGAGAGAAACCTGAAGATCAGGGCCATCCTTGCTGAAGGTCTTGGTTGCATACAGGGCTAGGGCTTCCAGAGCAGCCACCGTGTCCTGAGGAAAGAGACACACATTGAGGAAAATAGGATCCCTGCTTCCTTTTCATGTCTTTCCCTCCCTTATACTGCAGCTACAGCACAATAAGGATTGAGCTTTCCCCTTGGGCTTTTAGTATGGGATTAGCTCAAAGGAATACAAATATTCACCTTTTCCCAACTCTCACGAGCTATAAATCCATGTATCTTTTTTCTTTATTTCTTCCTTTGTTTTTATTTTTTTCTATGAGCTGTGCTAGAACCCCATAGCTCTCAAACCATAGCCTGTTGTTGCAGGTTCTCTGATGATGATGGCTTAAGGGGATTACCTGGGTTGATGCAAAGCCTCCATAAGGGTTTTGCTGCTTGGTGAGCCAAGACACAATCTGGGATGCCTTTCTGATTTCCTCTGAAGACAAACTTGACTTTGAAAGGTGAGCCATGAGGATACTAGACGTCAATTCCACATCAACAGATGGAGCCTGATACCAATAGGGAGAGCCTTCTTCCTGTTTGGACTGTTGACTCCAGAATATCTGGTCATCTAAAGGTGGAGTGGAACACTTACGGAGTGTGTAGCTGTATCTAATGGTCTTGGAGTCCTACTCAGCCTTTGTGCTTATGCACTGAGTGAACACTGGCACAAAATATGGCTGCATATCGTCCCATTTGACCCCCACACCCTGCTTTTCCCATTAAAAACATAGGTCTGCAGTCTGGGAAGAAGCTCTAGAACATCCATGAAGCCCCCTGGTTTAGATAACTGGGAGACCAGGACTGTGAGATCATCTATAAAGAAAGTTTGCCTCACAGTGTGGATATACCTTGTGACAGCTTGGCAAACAAAGGCTATCCAAGCCTTGGGGTCCCCACAGAGCTCTGCCAGTCCCCCCCACTCCTGCCCTCTGTTCCCTTGGTTGTTCAGCCCTGGGATCTCCACACAGTTATGCCAATGGCCCTCTCAACTGCCCCACAGTCTTTTATACCTGATGTTATGGCGGCCTTATCCAATCTTTTGAGGATTTTCTGCCTGAGGGCTTTATCACCTGCTACTGCAAAGGCGTTTGCAGCTAGTGCCAGGCTATAGAGGTTGGAACTCTCAGTATCAGCATTGACCAGGTCCTTTATGCATTTCAGAGCTTTCCACACAACTGGGTCCTAGAATACAATGGAAAGCACACAGGTTGCTGGCAGTGTGCATGATTAGGGAACGCAGTATTGGCATGTGCAGAGGAGCATGGAAACAGGGACACGACACGTGAGGAGAAAGCTGGCAGTGTACCCATGTGTCAGAGGCAGAGCAGCCCATCCCTGCTGCTGATACTCACAGAGCGTGGCATCCCCGAGTGTATGAGAGCTGTGATGATTGCAGAGCTCAGCCCCAGTCCTTCCTCCACTGCGCCCTGCAGCCATGACAAAACAGAAAAGAGGAGGGCTGCTGTGAGAAGGGAGTAGTTTTACAGTGCCTTCTGACCCCCAAGCAAGAGCCAGTGCAGGCAGTGGTCTTGGTCCTATTCCTCCTGGTAAGGAAGTGCTAGGGCTGGTTTCTGCTCTTGTAGGTCCTGCTTACCAGAGCCCTTCTCAGCCACAGTACCCAAGCTCCTCTGGGTAGTTCATTCCCACCCTCTGTTGAACACATCCCCCTTTACTCTCCACTGTAAAAGATATTTAATAGCAGATTTCAGTGCCAAGGGAAAGTGATGTTCCCACAACCCTGTGCAAGGTGGCACCTCACATGGGGGCCAGGACAGTGGCAGGAATACGGAGGAGCAAAAGAAAAGGTATCTTTCACAAGGGAAAGTGAAAGGTACCACTCTCTTCACTCAGAGGGTTAATTATCTGAGGTTCTGTTCACTGAACTGCTGGTGGCTCCACAACTATAGTGGTTCTCTGAGTGTGTCTGTGTGCACCACTGTCCTGGGTTCAGCAGTAGCAGTTGGGTTTTCTTTTTTCTCCTTTTTGGTGGCTGGTGTAGCTGTGTTTTGACTCAGCCTGGGAACAATGCTGATAATACTGATCTACTGATCTACTTTGGCCAAGTTCTTTGTGAGACTCATGCTCTGCCAGGGAGGCCGGGAGGAAGCAGGGACAGGACACCTGACC
>JBCJKH010056307.1:0-19212 GCA_039877255.1 Loriculus beryllinus
TCCCTAATGAAGAGTCCCTCCCCAGCATCCCTATAGGCCCCCTTCAGATACTGGAAGGCTGCTATGAGGTCTCCACAGGCTGTAAGTCCTCATACATCCATTCCTGTGCACCAGAAGCCATGACCTCATAGCTGAGGTATAGGAAGTTTTTAAGAAAGACATTCAACCAAGTGACAGTGAATCTATTATTCCCCTATCTAAAATGTTCCAGTGATAATTCCCAGCGCTGCAAACTCACATCTCGCTTCTGGTTCACACTTGTCATTGTCATGCCACTGATCTCAACAGCTATTTCTGCTTGCTGAGAAGCAGTTTTAGCTGATCTACTTGTACCTATATATGGAATAAACAAGAACCAGTCCACCTCTTAGCCTTCTCTTGGGGAAAAGAAATTGAGTCTGAGCCCTTTGTGAGAGGGGAGGTGTCAGATTAGATCCCTTTTCAGCCTCTTCCAATGCTTTTTTCCAGTGTGTATATGGAAAGTGAATGTAGGATTCCCAAATGATTTTTAATGTAGTCAAAAATACCTCTTTTACATTCATACTTTATATTCCGCTCTTTATGCAAGCAAATATTACAGCATTTTCCCTTTTTTCAGTATTATTTCAGCAGCTCAAGATCAATTCTGCTTTTGCTTTTCATGTGTTTGGCAAATATACCAGCCTTCACAAACCTGACAGAGCTCAACCAAGAAAGGATTTCATGTTTAAGCACCCTGGATAAACGTGTATCACCAATGTACGCCACTGTGGCTGCTTAACCGGCTGTTGCCCCTCGCAATGTACCCACAAATGAAACAGCAACAATGTGAATTGAAAAGGGCAGGAGCACCATGAACTTAAGGAGTTATGAAAATGCTGTGAGAGAAGATTTCAAGGAAACCATTCAGATCATCGTGTGAGCTCGGCTGAAGAAACTGGGAATGACTGAGTAACAAAAAGATAGGTAAATTATAAAAGGGAACTGTGGTGAAGGAGGTTAAATTAGGGAAAGCAGGCTAACGTTTCTAAGTTCAAAGTGAAAGCAAAGGGAAGTATTCAGAGGAGTGGAGAAGAACAACAGTGCTTCTGTCAAAACCACAGATAAGGTGAGTATTTTCAGCACCACTATTTTCAAGGCACTTCATAACAGCTTTACCAAGAGCAGTATCTGTGCAAAACCAGAGTCCAGGCTCTGTGAGCATCTATTGCCATCTTCTCTCTAAAACTCTTTTAGTTCACATCTTGCCATTTCTTCTTTTTAAAAAAATCTATTAACTTCTATTATAAGGACTTAAGTGTTTAGGTATTTTACAGGACATTCCTCTGTGAGAACCATTTGTGATTTATCAGAAATGATGTCCTACCCAACTAGGTAGGTTGATTTCTTTACCCGATACTATTCTGGTTTGATTTCTTTACCCTATACTATTCTGAGCAATTTTTGCAATTAACTTCTCCCCTGCTAAGGGAAGAGCAAGCACAGGATTCTTCCAGGCTTCCAGAAAATATTTAAGGCAAAAGGGGTTGAGATGATTTTTTTGAATCTTTTTGTACAGACCTACCTGGAATCCATTATCTAAAAACCTGTGTCACCTAACTCTCAAAACCAGTGCTCATCCTTGAGTACTCCATAAATTAGCTGACTTTCAAAGATGCTGAAAATAAGCCCCTTTAGCTAGTGTCACACGGGTATTGGCTTTAGCAGGCAGCATCACAGTTTGGATGTCAGCATCTCAGTTTGGATGTACCCATAGACTGAGAAACAGGGAGATTGAACACATACAGATGTAGCAAATCTATTCCTGTTTACACTGAATGAATACGACTTTGTCAATAACTTAGATGGAAGGAACAGCTGAAGCAGTAAAAACCCATGTTTGACTCCAAACAAAAATTTGCTCCCTTTAAATTTAGCGATTATGAATTAATCTGTTGAAAAAAGTAATCCAGTCAGCTTTTGAACTCCATTACAGTGACATGGCAGCAGATGTGAGGCTAAATAAAGGCCCAGGTTTCAATAGTGTAGCTATTTCATTTGTGCTATTTTCATCCTTTTTCAGCTGCAGCTATATGCACTCGACCTGAGCATCTTTTAATTAAGGAAAAGAGAGAGGGGCAGGGGGAGGAAGGAAGTTGAAGTGAAAAACTTGGCTCTAAACCTAAGCAGGAACACAACATGTGAATTTAATTCTCCAGAGACAGGGACACAAGAAAAGAACCATTCCTTCCATGTGCCAAGACGCCAAGTTTCCATGCGATGCACCAGTGCATTTGTGTCAGGCAGCTGCACTGTTTCACAGGAACTCCTGTGAAAGAGGAAGCAGGAGCAAGAGAAGAGAGCAGAAACACAACCCTCTTTCCACAAACTGAGTCTCAAACACACCAAAAGCCAAGAAAATCACCTTGAGGAAAAATGAACTATGAAAACGCCTGCCAACTACTGAACTCCCAGACATCCAATTTCTACAAACTCAACAGGAGATGTTTGCTCAGCCCCAGAGACTTGTATGACCCATTAATATACTGATAAACTGCTGAACATCATCCTCCTACAAAATCCTATAAACCATTTACAGAATAAAGTGAATATAGGTTTTCTGTCAAAAACCACATTGATTTTAGCAGTTTCTAATTACTTCCTACTTCTGTCTAAATACAAATACAGCTCTCTATATTCATTGCTGAATTCTGCTGGGTCTTACAGCCCAAACTTTCTGGCTCTTGCATATTTGAATGTGTTTCATATTTTAAAAGCCATGAGATGGATATATATAAATGGAATATGGAGTGGAACAGCGGCAGAACCAATCCATTTGTACAATTTTTTTGTATTATTTAAATTTTCAGAGCCACTGTTTTCCATTTGCTCCATCAATATCCATAATTACATGTCTGTAACCAAAGTCCAGTTTATAAATTTAGCTGCAATAAGGCACATCATGTCCAGATGATTCGGAAGTATTATCAGCCATTATTTCCTGTTTACCTCTAAACTCTGGATGCAAATACTGCAGAATGCAAATACTCTGGCTTACACCAATGCACCAGTAACCCTACTACACACACAGCAATTCATGGTGACCCCACACGTGTCTGTGTTTTGCAGCCTGTCCATAACCAGTTCTTAACCCACATAGTAAAAAACAAATTGATACCAACATGTATTATAGGCATATTCCTACTCCATACTGAAACGAATACATAAATGAAGATATACAAATCACTTTCATCATCAAGCTTTTAAAACAGAAAAAATATGATACCAATTATTGGACGTTAAAGTAACAATGTGGATAATATCCTGTTTTCAGACCATTACACAATCTAGCAAGAGCTAGATTTCCCTTTGAATGCAGTAGCACAAATCCAGGTACCACCTGAAAAGGAAGCTGCTATGCAGAATGTTGGTTTTATATATTGCCAATGAAACCACCTAATGGGCTAAACTCCCAAAACATCTAATAAAATTAAATAAGGCATGCCATTGTATAGCAACTCTGAATTATGTATAACTATTCTATAGGCATGCATGCATATTTATGCCTTCAGAACAGATACATGTCTAATACATATACAAACATTAAATATATATCTTATCAAAATGCTACATTCCTTAAGCCCACCAGAATGCACTCTGCAAACACAGAAACTAATATTCAGGGATTGAGAAAAAAATCTAATGGTTTCATTATTATAACTCAATTTCCTGATAGACTATAATTTCAGTCGAGCATTGTCTAAACTCATCCATTTGATGCTACAGTTCAACCTCAGAGACCTTTCATTCAGTACTAATTAATGATCCATACCCTTTTGGTGCACACTAATAAGAAACTGTGGTCAAGTAATTAAAATTCCAATCTCCGGAGCACCCCTCCCCACAGAATGAAGAGGAAAGGAAGTGGCAATCAAATTAAATAATCCACTGATACACATTGAAATCCTTTGCATTTATTTTTTGATCTGCAAGACAGCTTCCAAAAAAGCACTTCATTTATTCACACTTCTGCCAAATCCTAAGTCTCCACAATTAATCTTTTGTTACGTTCACAATTGACTTTTCTGAGGGGAAGAAGCAGGCTTTTAATGAGAGAAATACTACAGACCAACTTGGTCAGGTTCTTGGCCAGACTCACTGCTGAGGAACTAGGACTCTTCTGACACATTCAAACTGTTTCCTAGGAGGGAAGACAAAGGACCACTGAAGAGAAGCCAGCACCCCTGAGAAAAGCTCTGTCATTACTATAGGAATGAGGACAGGATATGTAGGTTTACAGTATGAAAGCAAAAGGAACAACATACCAAAATCTGCTGTTCGAAGAATGATGATCAAGGAATTCCCCTTTGCAGGGGAAAAGAAAAGAGCCTCCTCTTTATGCATTTGTTCTCTCCTAAGTAAGTACGCAAAGACAACTACCAAAGATAAATAGAAAACATCACCTAGAAACCTCTTGAGGCTATTTTCAAGCAATTTGATAGTGTTACTGCTACCTAAAGCTAAGTTTTCCAAAGTTCCCATAAATCCACCTTCATCTGGTCTGGTTTCTTCCAGGGTAAAAGACAGCCCAGAGATGAGAAGCTAGGCAAGCCCTCCACCATATTTAAGATGTTTTAAGACTGCATGTAAGAATCAACCTTTGGAGTCAGTCAAGCTCACAAGTTGAACATGATGAGATCAAATGCTTTTATCAGCTTACTCAGTATGAAGGGGCTGTTCTACTCGTCTGTGCTGAAGTGGGCACACCAAAACATCTGAAAGAGTATTACAGGCAGCATGACATATAGAACTTTTCATACAAAAACGATGCTTGTAGTTTGAAAAGAGCTGCTAACGCAGACCTAGAAGAGGTTCAACCTACAGGAATGCAGTTCCTAGCTGGAAATGAGATAATCAGTGAAGACAAACACTCCTGAGATTGCAGATAGCACCAGTACAAGTCCAAGTTAATAACACAGAGCCATGTAACAGCTGCTGAAGTGATACTGTCCCAAGAATAAAAAAAGTAGATGGTAGCAAAACCTAGATGTAATCACTGTGGGTATATGGCCTTCAGAAGGACAAATCAGCCAAGCAAGTCAATCACTCAGCATGAGTGTGGTGTTTTGCTTGATGAAACATTAAAAACACAAAATTTGCAGTCTAGCAGTTTTGGTAAGGCACAAATTAAAATCCCCCACATGGTATCAAAGCTACTTGTAACTGAAAGGAGAAGTCTTGCTATAGGTTTTACAAACTGTGCCCACGCAATGACAACATAAATGCAGAGTATTTTACGCTACTGTCAATGGAACAGACATTAACAGAGCTGGGGAAAAGTCCAGTGTATTAAAACTAATTCAGTATCATGATACCAGAATTTCCCTGCTAGGTTTAACGTTAAGAGATCAAATTTCCATTAAACGTGAGCAAACCTACAGTGAAGACATCTATAAAAATGAGAGGATAATCTGTCCAGCTGCTTGTGCCATCATCAAAACTAAGACCAAATACTTACAGAAAAGAGTTTATTAATCAGATCATCTAAGAAAATGTGTCACATAACCCTTTCATCAGCTTTAATATGGGCATAAAGCAAAAACCAGTCAACAATCCTGCTTGAGAGTGTTTCCACTCCATTTCCTACAGAAACATCTGTTACTACACTCAGACAGGTAACATCCATTAACATCATCTGCTTTCCTGCTGTGCTGAAAGGGATTTGAAATAGTAAACCTCTTGATCTGCCAAGAGAATCAGATTTCCACCTCTGGGAGATGATACAAATTAGTTAAAATACACACCTTGTGAGAATACAAATCCTCTTTATGGTTTGGCCATTTCTCATAATGTAGTGAGACTAAGCTGAATTTACCATTTTCTGCTGATTCAAAATTAATTCAGCTGAATTTGGTGTATGCTGTTCAGCCCTTAAAGAGACAGACTTGGATTCAAAGTGCAATGCTCTGCTTTTAAAACCCTTTTTAAAATACATTCAATGTATTCAATTCACTTATTAAATTTTTTTCATACGGAAGACAAGAATGAGTGTTTTGAAAGAGTAACTTCAGAAAGATCCAGGAGACAAACACACCTTTAAGATGAAGCTTACCTAAAGGGAGGACATTAGCAATTGGTGCCAAACGGCTGCTGGTAAGCAACCAGACTTCAAGTTCAAGCTTTCAGTGGGCTACAGACAGGTTGAGGTATCACCATGACACATTTGCACTGAAAAAATGAAGGCAGTCCTTGCTCATAACAGCTTGAAATCAGCAATTTCGCATGGTTAAGAGGATTTCATCATCAATGACGTAAAAAGACTTGAGGTCCAGACAGTAGACCAAGGGACCAACACATCCAGGCCTCCATCAAATAAATGAAAATGGGAGGAAAGCCGGTTGTCTTGGGAAGCCATGCAAGAATGCAGTCTGTGAAGCCTCATGGGTTTGATAACCCAAATACGGCACAGGGACCAGCCACACTGCTTTATCCACAGCAGGTCCCAAAAAACGTAAACACCACCAAGCATATCTTAGAAGTCAAGAAACTGTAGGAAGAAACTCAGTGGTGAGTCTTGGCAGGAGGCATGGGCAGCCCCTGTGGATGCCTTCTTTCAGTCTGCACCCTGGGACACCCCTTTTCCACTCTGATTTTAGTTGGATATTACATTCCTGGGCCATCCATACTTTTGCATAACTGCAACAATTCTTCAGAGAGTTACTTTTCCTGTTCCCTCTCCTGAGATGGTCTATGTCTATGTCAGTCTACGATGTAGGCTGACTGAGCCACTGACTCCCCAGGCCTGATATTCCCCTTCAGTAAATATTTGTTCAACCTTTTCTGAGTTTCGTCAACGCAAATGTTTCTTCAATGCAAATGTTTCGAGGGGATGAAGGCTTAAAATCTCTTCTTATCTTATGCAGCATATCAAATTTGTCAACTGCAAAACCTAGTGAGTATTTATCCATGTTCATTCCTTCACAAAGCCACAGTTTTTTACTCCATGTAGAGCAAGGATGAGGAAAGCACACAACTTAGGTTCCTCCGGTCTATATTACACAGCCTGAAAGCTTTGCCTGCAGACAGCATTTCCCACCCACTTCTCCCTGATGCCACTGAGAACGTGTCACTGCCAGCTACCCTTTTTAAGCTCCTTTGTAAGTTACATTACTGGGTTCTAGTAATGAAGTCCATATTTGAGGCTAGGAAGCAGGACTAGTTTCAATGTCAGGGTGAGATTTTTCTGTTTCTGTTAGAAATAAATTAACAGAAACTAAGCAGACACAAGATCGTTTGACACAGAATCACAATGAAGCCTAAGGCTCAATGGTCCAAATACACAACACTTTTTAGCACTTGAGCTGATGGAGTGATCAAAAGCAGTCACAGGTTGTCGGTAATCTGGTAGAGAAGAATTTCAAACCAGTAAATTAATAATAAACTAAATGCAGACTCTTTACAGTTGATGTTGCTCAATACTTTCCGTTATAATTTCCATTACTCATATCTACTAAACGGAATTTGTTACAGTTTCCTTCAAGTGATTTAGTTCATTTTAAATTTCAAATTTTCTATTTCAATAAATCACATATATTCAGTTCTGGTTTTTGAAATGTTGGTAACAATAAATGCATGAATTCTTGTGGCAAGGTCCCATAAGCTATTCACCAGCCTTCCAAAAACTACATACTCCCCCAAAATACATGCAGACAGATTTTTACCTTGTAAATCTTCTATAGACTCCAGAAGTACAATGTTTGGTTAAAAAGGAAATGCTTACAGCTTGACCAAGAAGGAGACACTGATGCTATCTTGAAGAGTATGTACTCAAAAACTACTCACTGGAGAACAGGGAGCAATTGCATTGAGCAATTGTCCCTTATCTAATAAACTAAAAATCAAAGATTACTCTCAAAACCTGCAAGCAGTAGCTATGTAACTTACAGTAGCTTTATAACTTACAATTTCATTTAAAATGTGGCACAGCTCACTCGCTACATCACTGCGTGACATTCTGAACTCCACAATCAGAACTATGCAAATCCTTCATAATGGGAGTGGAAAACATCTGTAACAGGCAATTTGGGAGCTGAACATGAAAATTAGCAGTTACATTTTGAGAAAAAGCATTGTGGGACCTGTGAGTCACTCACTGATAATCAAACCAGAGCTGCTGCTTGTCTCCAAGGCAGAACGCTTTGTAAGTTAGAAAATGATAAAAAGTAGATTTTAGTCCCATGATAGTAGGACTAAGTCATCATCCTGCTTGTAACTCTACTCAAAGTACATCAGAAAAACATGGTTTCACACAAAGCATGAAAATGGAGCAAAATACATTACTTCAGTGGACCTGCAGTACTCAGATTCCTAAGGACCATCTCCTATCATTCTTGATATTTTATATTGTAGAATTATAGAATGGTTTGGGTTGGAAGGGACCTTAAAGATTGTCCAGTTCCAAACCCCCTGCCATGGGCAGGGACACCTTCCACTAGACCAGATTGCTCAGTTTTCAAATCTTTCCTCTAAATCTGAGGAAAAAATTGATTCCGAATTTCTCATGTGCTGTTCATGCTTGTTGTTTCCCCCTCTGTTAGTATTTATAGATCCCTCTCCAATCACCCACACACTCAGATGGAATTCAAGGTGTCTGCCATCGCCAGCATGCTGTAATTTTTCTATTTACATGAGTAATCTCAAGTGTCAGAACAAATAATTCAACCACTAGTGATTATGTAAAAAATACATAAGGGCATTACGGTTTTAGAGCTTGGTGTTATTTCAGCAGTCACACAAATCATTAAGTAGTACAGGATAGACTGAAAATGGCACTCACTGAGGGGAATTATTATGCTGTGTATGATTGTACCTGTTTTACAGATGACTAAACTGATGCAGACAAGTTTAAAATGCCTTCTTCAAAGCCATGCAGTAAGTCAGTGACAGAGTTCTCTGCAATAAACTTACATTTCTACCCCTTTATGACTTTCCATTTTCAAACAACCCAAAAGGATCTCAGTGCCAGTAAAAACCAGATTCACAATGCCTACAATCTTCTCCCTGTGAGAAGACCTCGAAGACCTTCCAAGGTTCTTCCAAGATGATTTATTTTGAAGAGCAGGGCTGCAGTCACTTGGAAAATTTCAAAGTTCATTGTTTTCTTTCTTCACTGGACAACACCAAAAGTGTTGAAAATGAACAAACTCAGGGCACTCCTTCAGCTAAGAACTTGCTGTATCTCCTGTGGCTGGGCTAGCCATTGACAAGCATCATATCTCCACATAAGTCCTTATTTTGGGGAATCTTTTAGTTTGCAACCTTATCAATAGGAGAAAACAAAGGCCATGTCCAGAACACTCAAATACCAGTGATCATAAATATCATTATATCTGTAACCGTACAGGTATATAAAAACAACTAGATAGACAGATTGATAAATACAATATGAATGCTATTGAAGTTCATTCTCTTGGACTGCAAATGCCTGTGTTCATTCTCTTGGACTGTAAATGCCTGTAAATTCCTGCCTACCTCCTTCTCCTTTTCTTATTTCAACTGGGCATAACACATTTGGTAAATTTGAGAAGCATGCAGCTACTTTTACACTGTTAGCCCACAGAAATCAATTTGCTCCATCAAAAACTACCATCTCCAGGCTGCAGCAACACCACAGTTCAATGGGAGGACACCAGCTCTGCCCTTTCTCCACCTCAAGACATTTGCCACAGCAGAAGAATGGCAGACCTGACTGAGGTTTGGCTCTACACATATCTCCTTGCTGGTCTACAGGCTAGGAGAAAACCACCTGAAGCAGACAGATTGCTCACTGAGCCATTGGAAAGAACATAAGACCTCACATGACACCACCCCTTATATTTCAGGAGGTGGAGGAAGCAGGACTGTGTGTTCAGTAAGGACTATGAAAACAGGACAATTAAGCCACATCCTTGTACCTTGGTGCCTGGGCTTCCATTTGAATGGATTCTTTTTCATCCAGGGATTACGGTTTTCACTAGGAATAAGCCACCAAACCCCTAACAAACTACACCAATTAAAGAATAAGCAGAGTAGTCATTAGCACTGGCTGAAAGATATTCAGAAAACACAGGAAATGCTCAGAATTGCAGGCCCCAAAGAGACCAACTGAAATCCAACTGTGCTGCCCCAGGACTGTGGCATCATGTGCTGCTTTCTGCAGCTCAAAGTCTCTTACACCAAGATGCCAGATCTTCTATTCTTATCCCCTTACTGTATCTTAAAAAATGCCAATGTTCCCTGATGGAACAGAGTCCTCCTGGAACTCCAGTGCATAATACAATTTGGAGGTGAAGAGAAAGGCTGGGGTTAGGAGTAGACCAGGTTTCTTATTTTGAAATACCATCATTTAAAACTATTCTGCAAACAGGATCTCAGAAATGAATTAGTGAACACAGGGAACAAGAGAAGCAGAGAAAATCCTCATTAAAATCCTCAATTCAGAAACTGATTTTTATTTTTCCCATGAAATGATTTTGTAGTTTGCTCTGAAAGATACATTCTCATTCAAATTCACTTCTTTCTCTACAAACAAATAGTCCTTTGAATTGACATTTTGATTTAAAATGTCTTTTTAAGATGAAAATCCTTTTCTAATAAATATTGCATGAAGTGTCCCCAGCACCCATTTTGTCAGATGGAAAATTTATATAGTTATGATTCTATTAGGGTTTTTGAGGTGGACTGGGCATTTAATCAATAGAGCAAAGAGCATCTAAATAGGGTTAGGCCTCAAATTCCTTTCAGTGTGAAGTTAAATCCCCATTAGCTCTGAGCCGTAAGCCCCCATGGGTTTAGCATGCAGCTTAAAAGATATCTCTGCAAGGGGTCATGGCTCTTTACTGTAGTACAGAAAGCCTATTTCACAGATCGCCCTGCAATAATAATGTAAATATAATCCTGTTTCAGTGGACGCTTTATCCATCCAGAAAACAAGCAATGTTTGCTGCCCCAGAAAAAATCACATTAATCTTCAATTTAAGGGCAAAGTAATTCCGTGCTTCATTCAAGCCTTTTTACAGAGAATTACTGAGACTCGCTTGGTATCATGCCAGTGCTGCACCCAGCATGGTCCTCCCACTTCTCTTCAGGACAAGACAGACCCAGGTTGGTCTCAGCAGCTGCTGAACAGCAAGTGCAGTTGACTCGGCACATCAAAACACATTTGCTCAGTACACCAAATGCCAGTTTTGACTGTTCCAGGTTAGGTCAAAGCCAGGTTAAAATAGTACAACCTATTGTTTTTCCAGAGCCCGCGATCTGCCTGCCAAGTACTTTTTGGTCAACTAGTACAGGAGGCTGATAACAGAGGCTGGAAAAGAAACCTGGCAATTCCCAGCTGAGTTTCCAAGGGCTGTAATGAAATGCAACCCCAGCTCAAATCATCACAGAGAAAACCATTTATTTCATCAGTGACAAGAATGCTAATTTGTTTGTATCTCACTTTTACTTGCCATTTGTACTACTGGAGCACTTACCAGGATTAGCAAAGAACCAGGGCATGACAGCCTCAGATGCTGTGCAAACACAGAACAAAAGGCTAGTCCCCTCCCAAGGATCTTAGAAACCAAGTACAAGTTAAGAAACAATAGGCACATGACAAGGAAATAAGCAGGCAGAAGAGCCTACAGGAAAAATCATGCATATATGTCCCAGTGTTGTTACAGCTGAATTGTATTCCCTGTAATGGAGACAGAAGTAGCAGGTGCTGTTTGTAAAAACACTGGAAAAACAACACGAAGAAAAGGAAATATGAGTAGATTAATACAGTTGCTAGGATGCGTTTGCAATTAGTAATGGCTAAAGTTTTCCCTGTTTTGTTATCACTGCTGCTTCCCATGCAGGGATTCCATTAGGACTTGAGCTTTCAACACTACCTCATGCATAACAGGTTTTTGCCTCAAAGTAGTTGCTTGAATTCTGCTGATAGATAAGAGATGATGTGGATGATATAGATTATATAGATAAAAGAAGCAAGGGCAGCTCAAGCAAACGGGAGCTACCCAGATGAGGATGGCCACCAGGGCCTCTATGGACAGGAGGCATGCACTTAAGGCACATGTAATGCAAAGGAAAGTCCTTAATTGCACGTACAGATTAACTGCAGCTCTGCTGAACCTCACACTCGCTGCCTTGGCCTCACATGTTCAGGCCAAATCCTGAAGTAGGGGAAAAAATCTCTCCCTGTCCCCTAAGTCAGAATAATTCTGTTGCAAAAGTAACCAAGTCTGCAAGGTGGAGGGAGCCTGAAAGCCAAGCATGGTGTATGTGTATACTTGCCATTAGCATAACTGGTTTTCTTTATGCTCCAGTGTGGGAGTACCTTTGAAAAGAGGTGCTGAAAGCCCAGCTTTCCTTCCCATCCAGATTATGTATGCTTTTACAGAGGCTTGGGGATACACAACAGGGATAACTATCTGCTTGAGGCTTGTGTTTGCTTTATTTAGTTCAAGGGCAGGTCTCTCTTGCTACTTGCAGAGAACACAACCAGATTGTATCAGTGCTGCTTTATTTTTTCTTTTTTTCTTTACTTTTTTTTTTTTTTAATTTATTTTTAACAGCAGCACTGATGGGCACAATGGGAGAGAAAAAAGTCAAGAACAATTTCTGCCTCAAATGGCTTCTGATCTCAGGGTCACTTACAACTTCTGCTAAAGCCACTGGGTTCATCTTCAATGGGAATTAGCTCAGGTCCAGCTGAAGCTGAAGATGTGAATAGTCTATAAAGAGGGAAAGAATAGGAAGTGAGAGGAAAGCTAACCCTGGCAGGTAGCTGCATGAGTAGAACTCCAGTTCACCAGGAGATATCTCAAATGGAACCACAGGAGAAGAGTTTTGACTTCGCCATACAGGACCGTGCCGTGGCACAGTTCACAAACACCAACCTGCCTATGTCCCCACAGTCAGGGGGTCTTCTCCTCTCGTCTTGCATGCCAAAGGCCCTCAGAATATTGTCACTGGATCTCTGAAGAGATCACTCACCCAAGCAAGCTGACCTTTGGGCTTATTGCCATAGTAGGTTTGTGCTCCAGTTTTTAAAGGG
Organism: Loriculus beryllinus; assembly: GCA_039877255.1. Lineage (NCBI taxonomy): Eukaryota > Metazoa > Chordata > Aves > Psittaciformes > Psittacidae > Loriculus > Loriculus beryllinus. The sequence continues at coordinate 13,037 of JBCJKH010056307.1, forward strand.
CAACTTTGAAACTCTAGATTTCAGCAAACGTCAGAAACTCATAAACAATATTCATACCGTACTCTCCAGCCATGTAAAGACAACTTCTACAGTTGCTTCCCTTGCAGAGGCTGTAACAGGCTCTAAGAGGCTGAAGTAAATTTGGTGGCAGATTGAGAGCCTAAAGCAAAACTTTTGAGTAACACTAAAACCAATCTGCCTGGTTCATTACTGCATTCAAGAAAATAAGATGAGGAGCTGCAAGAGGATTTTAAGTTGGCTGATGGCAGAGGTATGCCAGTGATATTTACACCTCTTCTTCCATAGGAAGTATCAGAAACTTATTCTCTGGCTAGGAAAATTATGGTTGGACATTAGGAGCTGAGAATATTGGATTGATGAATACGCTCCTTGTTTAACCAAGGGTTATAGGGGGCCTATAGGGGTGGTGGGGATGGACTGTTCATTAGGGACTGTACTGATAGGACAAGGGGTAACGGGTTCAAACTTAAACAGGGGAAGTTTGGATTGGATATAAGGAGGAAATTCTTTACTGTTAGGGTGGTGAGGCACTGGAATGGGCTGCCCAAGGAAGTTGTGAATGCTCCATCCCTGGCGGTGTTCAAGACCAGTTTGGACAGAGCCTTGGGTGGCATGGTTTAGTGTGAGGTGTCCCTGCTTATGGCAGGGGGGGTTGGAACTTGATGATCTTAAGGTCCTTTCCAACCCTAACGATTCTATGATTCTATGATTCCATAACTGTTTCATTAAATGTATGATAGATTAGAGAGTGTAACAAGTCTATTTACTGCAAAAAGGGCAGACCAGTTCAGAAGTATATGCCAGTAAATAGTGTGCTTCTAGGTCACCTCAGCTTCCTCAAAACGGCTTTTCATAACATTTATGTTGGGATTGCCTTGTCTCAGCTCACCAAAGGGCCAAATCATCATGTCCTTCAGAGGCAAGACCAGGAGACTCATGGGATTCTTCCAGATTGAGAGCACAGTTCCCTCACCTCAGTTTAGTTTAAAACCACCAGACCCAGCTCACGCTCTATGGCTTATAGGGTTTGTGCTCAATTCATGATCAATAACCAGAAAGCCCTCTTCAAGGGATGTGTTAAGAAGATAATTTAGTAGCAACAAAGCAGCTACATATGTGCAAGACAATATAGTGATATATAGACCTTTGCAAACATATACACATATACATGGATCTTCTCAACACACAGCATATCCTAGGATGCTGTTATACAGCTAGAAGTTCTTGGCTCCCCATCCCTGCAGAAGCTGTTACCTGATCACAGTGATCCTACCCTGTCAGTCCATGAGACCAAACCTGGACTTGTTCCTCTGCCAGAAACTGATCAGCAGCGGTCCCTTCTTCATGCCAGCATCTGCCTCAAATCCTTGCCTGCCTCTGTCCAACAGGCACATCATGCACATCCTTCTCTCATTCACCCCAGCGAGGGTCGATTTCTCCCCTCCCTGCCCAAAATACCTCACTTCCCTTCTACCCTTTCCCTCCCACAACAGCAGCCTCTAAATTCTGCTGCAAAGGAGGGGAAGGACAGAAAAGAGGAGGAAGAGAGACAACCACTGTTGCTGCGCCAAGCTGCCCTCACCCACTTCCCCTTTGCTGCATACCCAAGTGTGCACACAAGGAGCAGCAGCTGATACTGGACCCCAGCACACCTTCCACCCCAGCAGCACCCTGTGCTGGGGCAGATGCTGCTTGAGACCTGTGTTCTGCAGCTTGCATAGCTGTCCCTATGGGAAAGCACAGCAGCAAGGGCAGAAGCATCCCCTGACATGTGGAAGAACAGTGAATGACACCAACGCGTTCATACCAGAAGTTCTATCTAGTATTACACACAAATACCGCCTCCCTGACAAAATCTCTTCACAGCACTCAGAACATTCGCTACACCGGTGTTTTCAGATCACTTCACAGCAGCTCAGGAGCCACCTCAGTCAAATCAAGTTGCGGCAGCAGGTCTGCGCTGCTCCACATGAAGGGAAGCCTCTGATAAAACAGCAGTGAGGTGCCTGTGCCAGACCATGGCACGGCCCACCACCACCCCTCTGTCATCCATGGGGAGCTGGAAGAAAATTAAAGGCAAAATATATTTAACCGTATATGGTCAAATTAAGTTTTGAGAAAGGGATTGTAGATTTAATGGAAAAGAAAACTATCCAATAAAGGACACCATATCCTAAAACTAAAACAAACAAAAGCTAAAAAGCCAAAACAAAACCCACCAAATGAACAAACAAAGCAAACAGAATGGTTATTGAGGCTGTTACACAGACGCTACCTAACAGCATAAACAAACTCATTACAGCCTGGCTGGTTCCTTGATATTCTTCACTTTCTTAGTTTACAGTGCACTTCCACAGCATTAGCTGCAATTGTGAGTTCCAGCTACATTCAATACAGGCAGTAATTAAATGGTTATTAAATGTGAAGCTGGAATGCTGACAAGCTCTACAAGCAGCATTATCGGCAGTGACGGTCAGGCAGTCAATCTGCTGCACTTCTCCAATGGTTTAAATAATGCTTGCCAGGATTGCCCAGTCAACGCTTTCTCCCCACGTCTCTTTGCACCATGCCGCAGTAATCGCGCAGATGCCTGCTGTGCTCAGAAGATGGAAAGCTGGAGAGTGTCTTCAGGAGAAGGAAAAAACCCAACAAAGAAAACCTCATGCAATTAATTAAGCCATGTTTCACTTTCCAGCAAGACTAACCCAAAAGGCCACCAACAGCTCCTCTCACAGCCATGCATCCCCCCTCAGCACCCCTAATGACCTTGCTATTTCCTTCTTGTGATCACAAATAATAGTATTGTAAAACACTTGGGAATCTGTGGCTGACACGTGTCCATGAAGCTCAAGAACAAGCAGCTGTATTTACCTTAAAATTTGTGACTCTTGTTTTAATGACAGACAAGAACCTCCTAAACACCATGGCTGAGGGGAAAATGGGCAACACTACTGCCTTGGCCCCACGCTTCTGACTAAAACCCATTTCCCAAGTCTCCTAAAATGTTCTTGTAGCACCATGGCCTCTTCTTCCCCCATTGGTGTAGTGAAGAAGGCAAAGCACACATGGACTGGGTGTCCCCCTTCTGCTGTCTGCTCCCCCTCACCCCCGTGCTGGAGCAAAGCTCCGTTGTGATTAGAGCTGTCTGAAGCCCTGTGCCTGAGTCCTCACTGTGATGAGAAGCAGGCTCCTTTGGCACAGGCTGTCACATTTAGAAGCCATTGTTTTTCTTTAAACTCAACAGTTGCTCCTCAAGTGGGAGGAAGCAGCATTTGCACACACACACAAACACCCACACCTCACGTCCCAGGCTTGCTCCAGCCTTCCTACTCACTGCCCAGGGCACACGAAGAAAAGCCCATCTACTCACACAAAAGCGTTCATTAACAATGCACTGTTTACTACTCTACAGTCCTACAGCAGCCTCAAATAAGCATTTGATTTAAATGATCTTTCCCTACTGTCTTCTGTTTACAATGCCCTGACTGTATTCCTTTCTAAGGGCACCTCTTTACGTTTGTGCTCTGATTCTGCCACAAAACCTACAGGGCTTTCCCAGCTGGTAACCACTAAGAACAGAGATTAGCTCTACTGTATGATTTGTGTCCTAAAATCAACCAAGGTAAGTTGAGTAATTCCATAAAAATAAGTCTATTTGCTTGCTCATCATCTTCCACTATTGTTCTCACCTTTCATCCCTATTTTATCCCCATCAACAGCTGCACACACTTTGCCACACCTCATCTTCCGATGTTGATCTCTTCAAGCAAAGCATTGTCCCCTCTAGCTTCCTTCTGCATTGCCCAGCATTGCAGGGAGACGATCCTGATGTTTGCTAGGATGAAAAATAATCTGTCTTGCTCTTGGGTTGCAGGCACTATAGCAGTGTAAGCAATCCCACCGAAATCTGGAGAGGCAGGAGGAAGGAAACACACCTCAGGCTGTAGACAATACATTGCACCTCCTTGGAAACAGTGATCAGGAGACCTGATTTAACTGCGGAGCACTGCACAGCAAACATAGCAGAGCCTCCAAACAGGCTCCTCAAACCCTGTGGAATTGCAGAACTGCCTGTCACCAGGCAATGCCAATATGGTATGATCTCTAATGCAGGTGATATTGAGACCATCACTGTTATTTCTAGCCAGTTTCCCTCATGCTCCTCTTTGAGCATTTCTGTGTGATTCTCTGTGTATCCCAGGTAGCTGAGTAAAATACAAATACATGAGAACAAGCAGAAGTGGGAATAGCATTATATTCAATTTCCATTTCTGCATCACAGTCAACTGCCACATGGTTCATCAAAAAACAAAAAAATCAGACTATTAAACGTGATAAATACCAGCTTGCTCCTGGTGAAGGGGTCCAATTCCCAGCACAGTGAATGAAACACAATAAACCAGAACAAAATCCAGCCTAAATCTAATGAAAGTGAACTGGGAGGGAGAAGCATGGGAGGTGAGGGATGGAAGTTTTTTATGTTCTCAGTTTTGACCCAGTGAGATAAAAACAAACGTCTGAATTCAAATTCTTCTCCATGTTAATGACAAAACCTGTTGCTCTTAGAAAAGCCCGATAAACACACAGAAGCTCCAAATATTTTGTAGTAGGAAAAGTTTAGATCATTTCTTCTCAGTGTTAGAGAAAAATTATACTCCTAAATTCTCCAGCATATTCTGACGTGTATTTCTATTCACCACGGAACTACATAAATCAATATATCCATAATATTTAAATACCTTAGACATAGTTTCTAAATCTGGAATCTTAGCTGTAGGAAATATGTTCTTCGGCTTTTACCTTAAGAATAACCAGATCAAAGAATTGGAAAGACTATATAAAAATAATACATTCTTGCACTCCATTTTAGGAATAAGCCATTCCAAACTGTATTGTCTACTTAAAGATGAGAAAGTGCAGAATTGCAGCCTCTACACTGCAGTGTGATCCTCCAACACAGAGAACAAACATTAAATGAAGAAAGCTGCAGAACCATGAGATGGTGCAGACTCAATTCTTACCTTGAAAGTCAAAACTTTTATCTCCATCTGAAAAAGTTAGCGTGCATCTATGAGGTTAGAAATGAAGCATGTTCTATACAGCGAATACTGATACATGCAACATTTTAGTGCTGTGGAAAGTTAGGAATCTCCAGGTTTAGGAAATGCCTGGAGACCTTCCCTTCCCACCCAATTGCCCACACTATGTGGTTTGTTCCCCCTACCCACCAGGTACATCTGTTACCTACACAAAGGAAGCAGAAAACTGCCACCATGCCAAGGGAAGTATTTTAATTCTTCTCATTCTCCATGCAGGTAAGTTACTACACACAGCTTAAAGAAGCGTATATATGCCATAATGAAACTATTTTGCCAAGGAAACTTAGTCTGGTACTGAAAACAGTATTGAATCTTATCTTACAATGCAGAGAGAGGTGTAGATTTTTAGGAATGGTCTGAGATTCATTCCTAAACTGCATTTGAACACTCCATGCAAACACCCAATGAAATAAAACTGTTATGTAATTTTAAGTGTAAATATATCAAAATAAATTTAAAAATTAACTCCTCCCACCCCCACTTTAAATCAGAAAACAGTCTTGGAACTTGTTTCTACTAAAAGTAAAGATATAAAAACACATATGGTCACTGAAAGTATGATTTACAGGAAAGGAGAAGTCCTGGTATGCAGTGCAAAGTTGAGTCCCAGCATAATGCAAAGGCTTAAGATCAGGTTCAATGTGTTTTATCCCTTGCCCCTTCAAACACAGCTCCTGCTTCATTGATTACATCAGCAGAAATCCTGTGGGATGGTGGGAATCATGGGATGGAAATCAAATTCAGTCCACTTTAGACAGCTAGTAAGAACAAACCTGCATACCACGCATAAACGAACACCAGCTTCACATCACAGCACATCATAGAATCATAGAACAGTTAGGGTTGGAAAGGACCTTAAGATTATCAAGTTCCAACCTCCTGCCATAAGCAGAGACACCCCACACTAAACCATGCCAGCAAAGGCTTCGTCCAACCTGGCCTTGAACACTGCCAGGGATGAAACATTCACAACTTCCTTGGGCAACCCATTCAAGTGCCTCACCACCCTAACAGTAAAGAATTTCTTCCTTACATCCAATTGAAACCTCCCCTGTT